>CAJUYH010001812.1:0-45287 GCA_910591685.1 Galerucella tenella
ATTTAAACACGCTGAGGCGTGCTTTAAATAGGTAAAATGGTTCACCATTAAAAAAAAATTATAATTTACATAATGTATTTATTAAATAGTGGAACAATTAATTTCATTTATAACATTAACTGAAATGAATATTACCCCGCCAAAAATGAGAGAAGCAGAATAAAGTATCCTTAAATTTATTAGAAGAATTTCTGGCCCAAAGAAGTCGAAAAAATTATATGTGAAAGCCAACAATCCCTTCCTAAATTGGAGAAAAGGGGGAAAATAAATTCATTTATAAACAGGTAATTGTGGTCGACAAAATATTATACTCACACTTGTGTGTGTGTGTGTGTGAGTTTGTTTATGTACCTCACCTGCGGTTCGCGTCATAAGCGTACGTGAATAATAGCCATCATTATATCATTGTCTAAAATACACAATGAATACATGATTGTTGAATAATATACACTATTATTATAATATAAACCTATTTGTTATTCCATCCGTCCTGAAACCAAGCTGATAATTCTATAAAAGTTCGTATACACCTACATACCTTTATAGACCATTCCAAAATGACGTTACTGACTGATCGACCATATTGTTGTGGATTCTCATGTCATATTCTAATTAGATATAAAGTTAGACTTTATCTAGTGAAGAGTTCGTGAAATTATCTAAAATGCCTTCGTTTTGTGGTGCTAGGTATTAAGTGTGTGGAATGCGTGGATCAAGAGATATGGTAGGTATATTGTATTCGATTTTCGACAGTTTTAACCAACCACTATTTACCTAATTGATCTCTCTGTCCATCTTAATATTGTGCTCTTGAATCACATAACCCCTCTGTTACTTGCTCTTTTTGTCGTCTGACATTTTAATTATTAATAATATATACCTACTTAAACTCAGACACAGTTTATATATGCTGACTGCTCAATGAGTTATTCGTAAAGTTTTTATTATTTAAATAAAATATAAATATTACATTGATGTTCTACAAAGTCTGTCTGACAACTAACTGACTAACACTACACGCCAAAAGCCAAAACAAACAAACTTTAACTCCAGCTGATCGAGAGACCCAGCCCAATATGGAGACCTATCAAAATCAGTGTTCTGAAATGTTCTATTCTTCTCTAGGACCCTGTAGATTTTGCGCTGTATTCGTATTGTTTCACCTGTTTCTAAACCTAAAAATAGTTATTTTTGTGAAACTATATAGAAGAAAAAAAAGTAGAAACCAACCGAACGAGTATGTAAAAAAAATAGATACATGTAATTTACGTAAATCTTGTTAAGAATGACAAAACGTGACAACGCTGGCAAACACTGCGTGTGTATGTGCATCAGTCAGGGTCGCCTGTGTTATCAAAGAGTGCGGGGGTAGGGGGGGGTGTGATATCCAACTGTCTAGACGTTCGCGATCACGACGAGGCGACTACTACAGTACACTTGACGTAGCGAAGTTAGTCGGCTTGCCACGCTCTGAACTCTATGTTCCGTGTATATCCCGTTGACACTTACTGTCGTTCTGTTTCTTATACTAGTATGTCCGATGTTGGTTCCAGTATTTCGCGTATGGAATAGTGATAATATCGTAAAACGAAAGTTAAAAAAGTGTCTAACTGTCATGAGACAAAAATTGACTATAAATAAGAAGGTACTGCAAGTATTTTTCATCAGATAATGTACCACAAAATGAGATAAGGCTGTGAACTGTGATAACTAAATTTTTATGTAATGTGCTGTTTACTTTTTAAGTTTTCAAGGTAGACTTCTATTTTTAATTCAATGTAAGTTTTAGTGTGACTATATATCTATAAACTATTTAAACCTCCACATAACACTAAAAAAACTACTCTGTACAAATCAATACATTTTGCTGGTGTAGAATTGCATTTGCCATTTTCCGTCCAGTACTCTACTATGACCAGCTATTAAAACATCTTTATAATACTTTGATATTTGCCTTGAATACAAACAAATTCTCCAAAAAAAAAATAAAAATCTTCATAAAACAACTTGCTTGTCAGAATACATTTCCATTAAGAGCTTTCTTTTTTGTCTACTTTCCTAGATGTTAATTTATTACATACAAGAGAGGGCATAGTTTTTAAAACAAGGCCTTCGACATAAACAAAATAATCAGTAAAATAATTCCTTTAAAGAGTATTTTCATGTAAAGCTAATTTTATAATTGTATAGGTAGGTTTACTAAATTGTTATGCGCATATGCGAGTTGAGGGCCTTCCTCATTGTTTTGTTACAGAAGAAAACTACCTATTCGTATTCATTTTCTCCGAGATACAATGAAAGGATTGTGTTTTCATTGATATTTATCTTGTAGTATACAAGGTGTATACTATTATGTAAAAATACTTTTAAGTCGTAGACAGTAAACGTCCACCTGTGTTTTTATTACCAAATTTATTAATATTATCCAGTCTAATAATAATAGTTATTAATTATTTTAGGTAATTTTGGTACCTAAACGAGTATTTTTTTAAATCGCTCTTAATTATTATCCTTTCCTCACAACCCAGTGATTTGTTCTCTGATATTAAAATTAGTTACAATTGAATTGAAATACCTACCTATGCTAAATTGAAAAACTAAGTACCTACCTAGGTATCTCTGGAGTCTCCATGGCAACTCTTGGCTAAAATATTGAATAGTTTAATTAAATCGTATGAATTGATTTTTTGCATGCACGCTTACTTTTATGAATACATAGGTATGTAGGTTTTGACATTTGATTTAGATTGGTTTAAAATGTTTTCCTATATATAAGTAGTGAATGTGTGAAAATTAATGGTATTAATAAGTACGTAGGTACTGAAAAACCCAAATCACAAAAAATTCGAAAACGATTTGTCTTGAACTATTTTATGAAACATTTTATTTAATTGTGTTAACCCTATAAGATTTAAATGTTCATGAAGTTTTCTGTCTGGTTTATTAGACTCTGTTAACTTTTATAGTTACATGTAGTTTACGTCCAAAGAGCATGTAATACATTATACATAAATCCGATAGGCTGTTATTCATATAACGGGAATTGGTGTTGGTACCTACATTATATTGAAAAGAAAGACATTTTTACTCTGAACGTACTCAAAACATCCGTCATACAGTTCTGATTTGGCTTCATATAATTCCTTTGTGAGTAAAATGCCTTTACACGTTCATTTGTCTCCTGAAGAATTATTTAATATATGTCCAGAATACAAGTTAAACACCGCAAGCTCGTAGGCATACCCAATTTTTTTTACCTGTCGACAACCCTTTTTAACAAATAAATCTAATTTAAATATTTCTATGACCCTTCCCTTATGTTTCCCTCGCTCCCTTTTGTATAAAAAAGTACAAACATGATTATTGCCAAATCTTGTTGACAACGCTATTCATAGTATTCCTAAAAGCTTCTTGGTCTAGAAGATCGAAAGGGCGGCACAGCGTTGCCAATCCCGTTATCTAAATATAAGAAGGAAGAAAATAGGTTTTATTATTTTTAGTATCAAAATTCTCTTCGTGTTACGTTTTATATATAGTTATCACTTTTTTGGCTCTTGACATATTATAAAATATGTAAAAACTTGCTAAAATATTTGTAGCTAATTAGTTGCTCGATAAAAAATAATAACGGAAACCAAAATATTATCAGGAAAGGTAACGTTTGTGCTAGGGATAAAACTTAAAACCACAATTTTCTATGATAATTTGTATCAGATAGCTCACACACTCAAACAAACGCTAAAAATCTGTTGCTTATTCAAGTGTCTCCGACGGTTTTCAAAAATTATTTACCTAGTTACTAATCAGTTGCCTTCGTTGAAGTCGAGTAGAGTTCCTTAACAGCTCTAATACCTTGAATTATTAGTTACTAATTAGTAGTTCCTAAAACAAGTAAATTTAAGTTTTGGGCAGCTCCAAAACCGTGTAAATTTTAGTTAAGGGAGAGTTCTGCCTGTCGTACAAGTACTATTTTCTGTATTTTGCAGGTATTGTCCAAGTATTTCCTTTAAGAAAATCTATATTTCTTTTTTCATAAAAAAATATGCGATTAACAAATGTTCTAACAGAAATTTTCTCTATTTTCCATGTATTTTCAGGAGTATTTTCCAATGATACTAGTATTTTTTAGAGTATTTTCTGTACTTTCAATATATTATCTCTAATTTGTACACTATTTTCCACAGTAGTTTACCCCTCGAGTAAATTTGAGTTTGACAAGGATCGAAAACCTTGTTCAATTTAGAAAATAAAAAGTTCTGTAGCATAAGTGTTGCAACACAGTGCTAAGCTACTCTGATGATCCAAAATAAGTTTCTACCATAAAATTTTAATAGAGCTCCAGAAGCTGTCCAGATTTTCAAAAATTTAGAATATATTTTGTCGGCTGTACACAGCCCCGACTGTCCTTAAAATATTAGAATAGTCTATTGTTCTATTTAAATTTTTTTTTATTGGTGAACCATTTTACCTATTTGAAGCACGCCACAGCGTGTTTAAATCGAACTTTCAAAAACGCGCGTTTTTTAAAGTTACCATGGCAACATCAACAACTCAGAAACGAAGTCTAATGCCCGGTTGCACCAACCGACCGTAAAAACAGTCGATACAATAACCGTTGATCGACCGATTAATCGATGATTCTCCGATTTTTCAAAATACTAGTTGCGCAAGAAAAAGTTACAGTTTGTATTTGAACCGACCGTTAAATGTGAAGTGAAGTGAGCGTTTAATCCTCGGTTTAAACTTTAACCCTACATTATACGTATTGTCAATGTCATATAAAATGGAAAGAAAAAAGAAATTGAATTTAAAAATAAGTATGGTTGCAAATTCACAATTGTAATTAATTTATGTAATACTACATCTGTATTATATATAATTAAAGTGAGCTCAAAATATATTTTTTACTTATTCGAAATGTTCGAATTTCAAAAAAAAAAGTGTTAATCTAATGAATTCGTAATGCATTCCCATTTCGTTCCAATTCAGCATCTTGATGTTCAACTTCAATTTTATTCTCAATATGTTGATCCCAATAAATTCCAAAAATGTGACCGTTTTCTGTTGCTAAATTATGTAATACAGATGTGCCAATGATTACCCTTGATACATTTTCAATCTATATTTGCATTCTCACAGATAAAACAGGAAAGCCGCGCTTCCAAATTCCGTACAGTATTTCAATACCATTTCTAGTACTAATATGTGAGTTTTGATCATTATTTTGGGATTACATAGTGGTGTCATTAAGTGGTTTGTGCACATGTACCCTCCATTGCCTGTCAAATTACTGCTGAAAAATTCATTATCAAGGAGCCGAGCACGAATTAAACTCGTTATAAATAGTACTATCGTGTACAGATTCCGGATAGCTTGCTACTATATCTGGAATCTTCAATATCATATCACCAATCACTTACACATTGATGGAAAACCAGCCCTAACGATTTCTATCAACAAAATATTAATATGAGTGCAGTCAATTGCTTAGACAACACCAGGAAATCTAGCAAAACTATAAAACTACTGTTTTACCACACCAATTCTTTCGTTTGCTCTAGGCATTCCAATGAAGCGATCACTTAATAAAGCTATGTAGTGCCCTACTTGATGCACTATTGTACACACTGTACTTTTATGTATGTTAATAACCCAGCACTTGTTGAAATCAATCTATGGCATAGTACCTCTTAACGTTATTAATAATTGAATTATAGAAGTCACTTCATTATTTTTTTCGGAACGTATTAAATATTCTCCAATAATTTACAATAGCTGGTTAACTGTTTCTTTACAGAAACGGTATCTTGATTTAAATTGTTGATTGTTAGATGAATTGAATGGATCACATCTCGGTCTTTTGTGTAATGTGTAATTTTCCGTAATGTTTCAATCGCTATGTGATACCACCTATAAATAATATTGAAAATATTGCCGAATTCGTTCAAACTCCACAAAATCAAACAAATGTCATTAGAAAAATAGCGAGGTTATTATCATTAGTATTTGCAATTATCGCCCGAAAACGGTAGGTTAATTCTATCCGTAAAATCAATCGATTAACGGACTGCTTTTGGGTGGTGCAACACGAAAGGTACGATTTACGGTTGATCGGCCGATTCAACGGACTGTTTTTCAGGTGATGCAACCGGGCATGATGACACTTTTTTACGTAAAAACCTTCGAACAATATTTAACAATTTCAATTTTATGAATGAAAATGACAAGTACGGTGGGTATTGTTTGAGATATTAATATTTCTCAAATCGGAGGAAATGGTATTTAAATTAATAAATCTTAAAGACAAAATGTGAATAAGTTTATGTTTTTCTCATTTCCATGACAACGCAATGTATACCATCACGAATTCAACCATTTTACATTATTAGTTCTTATTTCCATTCCTTGTTGTAGTAGTAGTAATAGTATTTAGAATTTCAAAGTGCACCAATAAAAAAAAACTTGAGAGGTGTCAAGGGACACCCGGATGGAACGAAGTTCCTTTCGATTAATTAGTGAAGGAATTGTACATATACATACACACACCGAAACATTTATATATATATATATATATATATATATATATATATATATACATATATATATGTACTCTGTCTGTCTATTCTTTCATACACGTCATAGATGCGCGGGACTTTGTAAACACAACAGAGTGTATATACAGGGTGGGGCACTATGAACGAACTATTCTCTGGCGTCTTAACGGCAAATAAAATTAGAAAAAATAAGACGTAGAATTGAGTAGATTACTTAGGACTATAATTTAAAAATATTTTGGAATATACAGGGTGCTCCAAAAAAGCGTGCCGTATCAAAGTTAGGTTTTTTAAATGGAACACCCTGTATTTTATCACATTTTTGAATTGTACTATTAAAAATAATGTAAGTTCATTAACATTTCCCTATACCTATCTAGTTCAGTTTTCAGGATAAATCGATTTTACATAATTTGTAGACCCTCCGAAAAAATGCAATAACTTCAAAATAAAAACAAATAACCACATTTGCTTTACACCATCTCACTAGAAGCTTTTAAAATTCTGTTTCCAATATTTACTGGTATGCTATCATATACAGGGTGTTTTTAATATGACAGTATAACACTAACCATTTAATACATGAATTTCTGGCTTAATTTAAATGGAACACCCAGTATCTGTTGGGTCTGTTAAACGTGGGAATTTATCACCTTTCAGTTGGGTTGCCTATATCTAACTCTGATAGTTCTCGAGAAATTTTAAATTTGATTTTTAATACTCAATTATTTGCTGATATCCAGTTACCCATGACATGAAACTCCGATGGAAAGATTTTAAAAATTTAAAATTTCTTATTTTGACAGTAAGTGCTTTTTGTATGATTTATTATCGATAAATTAAAGGTCTCTTAAATCAGAATTTTATTAAGGGTAAGTACACTATTTTTGGGCATACAGATACAATAAGATTTAAAATTATAAAAAAATAACTAGGTACAAAAAATTCAAAGAAGGTGTTCGAAGTGACGCCCATCTTGTTGGATACAAATTTGAACCTTTTTAAAAAAAATTATTGCTCACTTTCTTTAACATTTCTGGTGTTACTGTTTGAAACGCTCTCCTTCTAGTCCTTATCCTATCCTTCATTTTCTCAGGAGTGGTTGGCTCTGTATTGTAAACAATACTTTTTATGTAACCCCAAAGAAAATAGTCTAATGGCGTCAAGCATGGGAACCTTGGCGGCCAAAGATAAGGAGCCCCTCGCCCAATCCATTTTTGTGGAAAAATATTCTTCAGGTAACGCCGGACAATTATACTGTAATCAACAGACGCACCATCTAACTGCAGCCACATTTTTTGTCCTGTAGCTAGTGAAACGTCATCTAAAAATTCGGGTAGTTTGTTACGTAAAAATTTACGAACTTCTCTTCCA
This sequence comes from Galerucella tenella, assembly GCA_910591685.1. Classification (NCBI taxonomy): domain Eukaryota; kingdom Metazoa; phylum Arthropoda; class Insecta; order Coleoptera; family Chrysomelidae; genus Galerucella; species Galerucella tenella. The sequence continues at coordinate 7,929 of CAJUYH010001812.1, forward strand.
GTTAGCTTTAAGTTTTTTTACTAATCTCATTGCAATGTTAATGTTTGACTGACCTTAATAAAATTCTGATTTAAGAAACCTTTAATTTATCGACAATAAATCATACAACAAAGCACTTACTGTCATAATAACAAATTTTAAATTTTTAAAATCTTTCCATCGGAGTATCATGTCATGGGTAACTAGATATCAGCAAATCATTGAGTATTAAAAAACAAATTTAAAATTTCTCGAGAACTATCAGAGTTAGATATAGGCAACCCTAATACCAACTGAAAGGTAATAAATTCCCACGTTTAACAGACCCAACAGATACTGGGTGTTCCATTTAAATTAAGCCAGAAATTCATGTATTAAATGGTTAGTGTTATACTGTCATATTAAAAACACCCTGCATATGATAGCATACCAGTAAATATTGGAAACAGAATGTTGAAAGCTTCTAGAGAGATGGTGTAAAGCAAATGTGGTTATTCGTTTTTATTTTGAAGTTATTGTATTTTTTCGGAGGGTCTACAAATTATGTAAAATCGATTTATCCTGGAAACTGAACTAGATAGGTATAGGGAAATGTTAATGAACTTACATTATTTTTAATAGAACAATTCAAAAATGTGATAAAATACAGGGTGTTCCATTTAAAAAAACCTAACTTTGATACGGCACGCTTTTTTGGAGCACCATGTATATTCCAAAATATTTTTAAATTATAGTCCTAAGTAATCTACTTAATTCTACGTCTTATTTTTTCTAATTTTATTTGCCGTCAAGACACCAGAGAATAGTTCGTTCATAGTGCCCCACCCTGTATATATACTCTCTCGACTTCGTAAACACAACAGCGTATAGGTTAGAACACGCACGGCTTGCTAAATACATACGTTCTGAAATTGTAATATTAAAAAAATATAATTTGTTTTTGAATTTATTAAAATTATGACGCGTACACTTGCTAAACACAAAATGTGGAGATTATAATGCGTATGACTTGGTTAGCACAATAATAAAGACAGGTTATAGTGCGTACTTGCTAAAAAGAGAGAGTAAATTCCCAGAATAAAAACTAATTCGGTATGCAAAACTATAGTACAGTACGTGCGGTAAAACTTCAATATTTGTAATGCATTCTAAATTGTTTTTGTTAATTTCAATACCAAATTTATTAAATTTCTTGGACTATCACATTATTTTATGATCTTTCATTGTTACTACAGTAGGCCTAAGAGGATTAACGTGCGTCATAGGCGTAACCAGATTAGAAAGGGATAATTGTTATTTAACGACCTCCGAATGGCAACAGCTTCTAATGACAGATATTTTGACTTAAATAGTGCTTAAGTTTCTAGAAATGCAGTTATTTGATTTTCATAAACGTGACAAATAGTAGTGACTAAAAATGGAAGCAGTTTGTGAGTATACGCCAGTGAAAAAATTAAAACTAGACCATTTATCGCTCAATGAAAAGAGTGCTGTAGTGAATGTGTACCACTATTTTAAACATCAAAATCCCTCAAACACTATTGACAGTGTAGTTGAAACAACATCTAAGGCAATGGGATATGGAAAATCTACAATATATAGAGTTCTAAAGGAGGAAAAATCAGGTGGAGTAACCTCACCAAAGCCGAAACCAGGTAGACCAAAACTATTAAAAGTCAACGTGGACGAGTTTTTTAAAAATGCTATTCGTAAGCTTGTTCACTCATTTTTTATAAACAAGCAAATACCAACTTTAGATAAAGTTTTGCAAGCCATTACGAATGATGTTGATTTACCCACAATAAGCCGGGATAAACTATGGAAAATGTTACATGAGTTAAACTTTAAATTTGAAAAAATGGGCAGACACTCAATGCTAATTGATTCTGAAGAAATTGTATGTTGGAGAAGACAGTACCTCAGAAGAATACAACAAGTTAAAGCTCAAAATGAAAACATTTATTATTTAGATGAAACATGGGTTAATGAAGGACATTGTGTAGGAAGAGTTTGGAAAGACAAAAATATAAAATCATCCCATCAAGCTTTTCTAGAAGGATATACTACTGGTTTTAAGGAACCTATAGGAAAAGGTAAAAGATTAATTATTTGTCATATAGGTTTTCTTGAGAATGGTTTACTCTTATTTGAATAAAAAAAACCGTTGATTATCACGAAGAAATGAATGGAGACGTGTTTGAGGAATATTTTGAACAGATGATTCAATTCATACCAAAAGGATCGGTTATTGTAATGGACAATGCAAGTTACCACTCCAGATTACTTGAACCTTTACCAACCACTAAATGGAAAAAGGATGAAATTGCAAAATGGTTATCTTCTAAATATTTAGCCTTTGACAATGCAATGCTGAGGGCAGAATTGTTAACTATTGCTAAAAAACATAAGCAACATTATAAAAAATATAATATTGAGGAGATAGCCAAAAAACGAGAAATTGAAATCCTTCGTTTACCACCCTACCATTGTGAGCTGAATCCGATAGAATTGATATGGGCTCAAGTTAAAGGTTATGTTGCCAGAAATAACACTACTTTTAAATTATCAGATGTTGAAAATCTCTTCAATAAGGCAATATCTGAAGTAACAAGTGAAAATAGGCAAAAATGTATTAGACACGTTACAGAAAGAAAAAAAAATGTGGGAGCTAGATAACATAATTGATGTTACTATAGAGCCCATTGTAATTTCTCTAGAATCAGATGGTGAATCTTCTGACACAGAGTGCGAGGAACCATAACTTTAAAATTATTAATTTATGTACTCTAATTTTATTTTTAGATTTTTATTTTTTAAGATTTAATATTGTCGTATTTTTTGCATGTTGCTCGTCAAATTTTATCCTTGCGGTTGGTTTTTTTTTTCTCATATACCTACTTAATTGTTTTTTTAGCTCCTCATATTAATTTATAAATAATTGTAATTATCTGTACATATTATATACATATTTTGTAAATAAACATATGCCTAAAACAAAATGCCTAAAATAATATTGACTTTTTCTTCATTTTACCCAAATTAAATTACTACTTACGAATTATGTTTATCTATCTAAAATTGGTAATCTAGGTATAAATAACTAAAACAAATTAAATATTTCTATTTCCATATTAATTTAATTTTGAAAACGCACGTCTATGGTTTACTGCCTTTAACACTGATAACTGCAAAACATTTCTGGGAATTTACTCTCTCTTGATTTTCAAATACAGTATAGCCTCCTTTCACAACGCGCGATAAGGAACTTCGTTCCAAAAAATAGCGTGAACTATTCGTGGATAACTGGTCTCTGAAACAGGAGCGGGTAAACATACAATGGGGCTCTATAAACTGCGCATGACTCAAGACTTTGCCAAATTTAGTAGTAACATAACAATATTGAAATAAATATATCAGAAATATAAAACTAAAAAAAAAACAAAACAAGAAAACCCAGGCCCAAACCCGGTTGATAAAAGTGTAACTATGTATAGAAATTTCAAAAAATAAGAAAAAAAAAACTAAAAAAAAACAAAAAAACCCAGCACCTAACCCAATATTGAAATAAATATGTAAATATCAGAAATATAAAACTAAAAAAAAACAAGAAAACCCAGGCCCAAACCCGGTTGATCGAAGTGTAACTATGTATAAAAATATAAAAAAAATAAGAAATAGAAAATAAAAAAAAAACAAAATAAACAAGCACCTAACCGGGTTTCGAACCGACGACCCCTGAGTTGTAAGCTCAATACCCTACCAACTGCGCTAATCAGCTCATATACAGTCGCATCGAATAGAAGGTTGAAGGCTACTTGGACGCATGCGCACTTCGGCTACTAAATTTAAAGTGGTGGGAGGAACCGCATTGTATGTTTACCCGCTCCTTCTGAAACACTTCTCTTCGCTTCGCCGCCGTGCTCGAAAAATCGCGCGTGTTTTAAAGACCTTAATATCCACTTATACTACTATTTCTAAATAACACAAAATAGATGCATTTTATCCATCATTCAAATTTTTCACAATCCAGGTAGAAATATATAATAATATATGCATATAATTTGATTTCAGATATCATTTCTGTTCGAGCTACTAATTAGCAACAAATTTTTAGCTTGGTTTTACATACTTTGTATGTATGCATGTAATTTATAACGTTAAAAAAAATTGGCTAAATAGCACCTAAAAAGTTCCAAAAGATCAACAAAGTAGTGTAAGCCAAGCGAGAAGCCAAGTAGATACATATTCTGAAAAAGTTTAATAGGTCATACGATTCACACAAGTACGACAAGGATCATATGAACAGCACTACTTGAAAGACAGAGACAAGATTTGTTCTATGGGTGAAACTCAATATTAGATCAGTTCCCTCTACCAAAACACAACGGTTAAAAGTAAAAGGTAAAAGGGCAATGAACAAACGTGTACCTTTTTCAGAAGAGGGGTTAGGTTGTGAGGTTGTGAGTTTCACACAGATTAATTGTTGTCTCTCTCTTTAAAATAGTGTTGTTTATATAATTCTTGTCGTATTTGTGTGAATCGTATGACATATAAAACCTTTTCGCTATCTGTCTGTCATCAGATATACCTAGTCAACGTGTTTAACTAGAAATTTTTTAATCAAACACTAAAATCAATTTATCCTTTGTAGTTTTTTATTATTTTTAAACCGGATTTATTGAACTTCTTATGCAAATTGTGGGAGCAGATTGGTACTTGCTTGGTACATGCAAATGTTTATAATTTCTTTCATTTATTTACAAAGTACAAAATGCATCCTTTGCAAAATAAATATAGAGTAACAACGTCTAGACTAGTTGAGAAACTTTTTTAAAGTTGTCTTTAGCGTGGAGATAATTTAATTTATCGTGAAATGTCATTACCCACATTGGTCACTTTATAAAGACGTTAGTGGTATCGATCTGACTGAAATACGTGGACAAAAATAAGTGAATACGGATAGAAATGTACGAAAAGTTTTGGTATTCTCCTAACTAGAACAGTTTTTTATGATGACGTTTCAAATGATGAATTTGTTTGCTGGGAATATGCTTGCTTAATCCATTAATGTCTGATTTCATCAACCTTTTTTTTTTTTTCATTTATTTACCGCATCAACCGCTAGGGTTATTAGCGGGAGTGTAATATTATATAAACATATTAAATACAAACATAAATTTTAAATTTTGCTAAATAGATCAGTGTTCTTTAGAAAGTTTATCACATTGTCCATTTTTAAAACTAGGGAATCTTCAATTTGTTCAGGTAATTGTGCTATCGTTCTGGCTTGATGGTACTGTGGACAGGTTTTTAGGATATGGCTAGTGGAAAGTTGTATATTACAATTACATCTTGGTGGTTCTTCTTTTGTTATGAGGTGTAGATGCGTCAATGCTGTATGACCGATGCGGAGGCGGTTGATAATTATTTGGTTTTTTCTTCCCCGTGGAAGAGGTAGCTTTGATCTTACTCGAGGTTTGACTTCTTTAAGCTTTGCGTCGTTCACGTTCCACAATTGCTGCCAGGTGTTATAAATATGGTCCTTGATGGTGGTTTTAATGTCTGTTAGAGGAATTAAGGAAGTATTATCAATTGTGGGATTTGTAATTGAATTTTTGGCTATTTGGTCCACTTTCTCATTGCCTTCGATTCCTGCATGCGATGGAACCCAGAGAAATTTTATTTCATTATTTCTCAGTACCAGATTCTGTAAATTTTCCTTAATTTCTGATAAGAGGGTATGATTGGAATATATTTGTTTCAATCCCTGTAGGGCGTTCATCAACCTTTTCTTGGGCCATTTCCTAAAGATAAGAATTCCTAAATGCAGTTTACGTTTCACAATGCGCTAGGTAAAACCTAGAGAGAAAATATTATGTATTGCACATAAACCTTAGGTATTTATTAGTGCGCGTGCGTGGTGAAACGTAAATTGAGTTTAGGAATTCCTAAATACGATTCAGGTATTGGGCGGAGTAGAATTCAATGAGACCTCTGGCGGAAAAAATTGTAACTGTCGCAACGAGTAATTTTCGTTTTGCACTGCTTTTGTATTATATGCAAATCAACGTAATTACCGTAAATTCGTACTTTATTTGTTAAATTTTGTGTCAGTGACAAGTTTAAAACTGTGTTTTTCTATTCAACTCAACTGTCAACAATTCTGAGGTAATATTATTATTTAATCAGAGATATTATGGAAGATATGGATATTATTTAATCAGAGATATTATGGAAGAGGTTATGTTATTATATTTTTCGTTTTCATTGCAGATCAAAGAGAAAATAAGTCGGTATTGAAGATTTAAAATATTACTCAATACAAACCTACCTTCCCTGCAACTTTTGTAGATATAATTATATCAAAAATAAAATAAAAACACGAAATCAGACCTAAAACTAAACAGTTAATTGAACGCTTGTTGTACTTTTCACAAATATCAACCATACCTATTACTCCCAAAATAAAAATATTAGGAGTCAAAATTTAGTTTAACAACACAAAATACTAAAGCACAATCAAAGAAAAAGCAAAAGTCTTACAAAACACACACTGAAAATAACTAAAACAGCAAAATAAAACCACTTAAATATCAAAGGGCTGATTTGTTTTACTCGTTGCTAAGATGACATTGACATTTCAGAGCGCCATCTATCGAATTCTACTTTTCCCAACAACTTTATTAATTGATTCGTGAAATCGGTCATAAATCTTTGCACATTTTTGTGATTAATGTTTGAATGTATAGGGTGCTGCAGAAAAACCGTCGATCTATCGAAAACCACAGACTCGACTAAAGATGTCTGAAAAGTTTTAGTGTGGTTTCTGCGGAGAAAATATTTAACGAATATATTTCGATTATTTTTCTACTTCCGGTAGACCAGTTTTTTTAACTAGACATGTTGTACCTATATTTTTTTTTATTTAAAAAATATTTGTTAATTAGTCTCATATGAATTTAACCGCTTTCAATTATTTTTACATGAAAACTATACTTTTTTACTACGAACATAAAATGTATTATTTTCTCATCGAATAAAAGCTTAAATTTTTATAGGTATTATGTACCGCATTTACCGGTAGTCGGAAAAGTTGCGTTGGCTCCTCAAAAATTGCACTGTGCTAGTATTCAGCTTCGAAAGACCTGTGCGAACTGCGTCGTGCCCGATAAAGATCATACTTTTTAGCTTTTGACTTTGAATTATACCACTAAAAGTTGTATCCCGCAGAAAAAAGATTCTTTAATTTGAGCGCAACAGCAACTATGTAAGTCCAATAGATCAAAATATACAGCACTGCCACTGCAAACATTTGCCAAAATTGTAGTTTTAACCGCTTGCCGAACAGATTATAGACTAAATTTTTTGCACTAGTGTGTAAAGTAAATTTGAGTTTTTGGGGAGTATACTGACATTTGAATATTTAAAATATATATTTGTGTGGTTGTAGTTTACCAAATGACTGAAAAATCAAGAAATTTATTAGAATTCTGCTATAATTTTTGATAAGAAGAAACGTATAATATCAATAATTTTTCAATGGCCACCAAATGACTGAAAAATCAAGAAATTTATTAGAATTCTGCTATAATTTTTGATAAGAAGAAACGTATAATATCAATAATTTTTCAATGGCCCTGGTATAAGCCTCATCAAATGAATGTCAAATAATAATAATTAATGTGTTTATATTTTTTTTTTCTGTTTGCTGATGACCATTAGCCGAATATGTATGTGTTGATATTTAATAATAAATGTTATGTATATGCGAGTGTAAATGCAACTTTGTTATTTTGAATAGAACACTCTGTATATTAATACATTTTTGAAATCTGCGTAAAATTTTAGTATAGTTTTGTCTGAAGACTTTCTTCGAAAAATGCATACTTTTTGAGTTCTTGATTTTTTTGTAAAAAGTTTGACCGTTGCAGACCCTTGTAAATTATTTTTTTACGAGGATACCCTTGAAGATATGAAAATGGTTGCTTTTAGCAAGGTCAGAAGTATTTGAATCTATGTTGAGAAATTTTTCATTTTATACAGGGTGTGTATAAAAAGTGTTCAAAGTTTAACTTCATAAATATCAAATTTCTTTATTTTCTTAAATAGAACAACCCGGTTTTTTCCATTTTAATGGATTCAGAGGTAAAAAATAAGGAAAATTCATGCATACTTTCCTATACCTAAACCTCACCGTTATCCATATATTGAATCTTTCCTGTAAACTTTGAGAGATGCAGGTGTGGTCTAAATTTTATTTTGACCCGTTGATACAAGTAATAAGAAATTAAAAAGATTAGTAAATTTGCTTTTAATACATGGTACATATGGCAAAGTTGTTACAAGAACATAATATCATGTGCTTTATTTGCATCTTTAAAAATTTACAGAAAACATTTAATATCTGGATAACGGTAAGGTTTAGGTGTAGGAAAGTATACATGAATTCGCCTTATTTTTTACCCCTGAATGCATTGAAATAGAAAAAACCGGGTGGTTCTACTTGAAAAAATAAAGAAATTTGATATTTATGAAGTTAAACTTTGAACACTTCCTACACACACTGTATAAAATGAAAAATGTTTCAACATGGATTCAAATAAGTCTGACCCAAAAGCAACCAAATAGAATCCATTTTCATATCTTTGAGGGTATCCTCTTGAAAAAATAATTTGTAAGGGTCTGCAACCGTCAAATTTTTTGCAAAAAAATTAATAACTCAAGATATATGCATTTTTCGAAAAAAGTTTTCAGACAAAAGTATACTCAAATTTTACGTAGATTTTAAAAATGTATTAATATACAGGGTGTTCCATTTAAAATAACAAAGTTACAGTCGACTTCCGGTAGAACCGAAAGTCTGCCATCTTTAAAAATATTTTAATTAAAAAGATCCGAAAACCGAAACGTAGAAATTTTCATGATTTTACTATAAGTATTTTGCCATATACAGATAGTTTTAATTCGTTGTGAGACACCCTGTATAGAACTATATATAGAAATATACTCTGTATAACTTATCATCCCTAAGTATTTGCCAGTGCATTGCAGTAACAAAGGTTACCTCATTCCCCTCTGCTCTATAGGACTTTTTTTCGTCTTCGTTGTAATAAAATCTCACCAACCCTCATAGATTAAACCAGACGGATTCTTCTTTCGAATCTAGATCTATAAAATAATTCGTTATCTCGAACTACTTTCATTCAGGATTTTCGTATAGGGTACTAAATTAGAAGAGGGTGTTTTTGAATGGAATTTTATAATAATTGAATATGCAAAAAAATTACTGACAACTGTTTTCTAAGTGAATATAGGCAAAATAGTTAACGGTTTCTATAAAACTTGTTTTTTATTGGGGCGATGCACACAAAAAGTAGACGAATTTTTTTAAAGTTGAATGAGGGCTTTAAGAAGCCACCGTGTAAAACGTTTTATCATATAAATACAAATAAAATGGACAATATCGATATGACTGTCTGACCTCATTGTTATTAACGCTGCGGTCATTTAAAAATAACCGCATTGTATATATAGCATCATTATATTAAATTTGCATCTATCGAATTAAATGATCTTTTAATGAAAAATTGATGCAATCACAATTTGTTATTTTAGAACGATTAGAATAAATTGGATTTGAAAATTATACATTTTTTACCAGATTCTCATGATGTTCGCCAGAATCAACTTTTCTCCACGACTGTATAATAATGTACATATTATTTTCACATATTTAACTAAATAATAATATAAATTCTTCACACCAGTTAAAAAACGTCAAATACCTATCTACGCAAATCGCTTCTGAAAGCGCGTCGTTTGAAACGTCATAATAATTATATAATCATAATTTTACGTATATACAGGGAACAAAATAGACTACAGTAGCGATATTGAAGATTTAATATGTTTTTCTACGCCCATGTCTGTAAACGTCAAAAATCGCACTGTCAACATTCCTTGTAAATGGCATTTAACAATAACATGCACGTAATGAGATCTCATAACATACACGTGCGCATTGAGAAGAACACTTAAACTTCTTGGTTTAATTAAATTACAATCAAATTTTTATTCACGTACTACTTTATTTGGTTTATTTACATACTTTTAATCGATGAAAATACATAACAGCTTTTAGCATTAGAGAAATACATTTTTGTTTAAAAGAGTGATGACCCTAAATGTCGGCAACACATTATGCAATTTCTAAAAAAAATAATACGCGTTTTCTTGATATGGAAATAAGCGTCATCTCATTCATGCATTTATGCTCATTTTTGTGAAAAAATATGGTATCTCAACTTTACCTACAAATATGTCTGTTATTGGTAAAAAAGATGAAATTATGAGCACTCAGAAGAAAATAGATGGTCGTAGAAAAAGTATAGTACGTTACACTCATGAAATTTATGCAATAAAGTTTTCTTGCGTAATGGGCTACTTACAACTCTTGTTACGTAATATACTATTAAGTACCATTATTCATGGTATCTCTATTATGATTCCCAATAATGTTATAATTTCATTTAAAAACGTAAGGGTTTCTATTAAAAATATGAGTTACCTGTATCTATGTTCTTTACATTTTCATTTGAAATTACCTATCAAGATGAAATTGTTTGGATAAAAATGCCACTAGTTTAAAATTCGCACTCAACAAAAAATGACTGATGACATAACGAGTACGTTCATAATATATCGAAAACTGACAGTGTACCTACTTGTCAGTCAGACGACAGAGTAAACGCTTCTCGCACCACGATCGTGGTGCGTTTGTGGATTATTTTTAATTTTTGTCTTAAATTTGGCTAGTAGTGGAAAAAATGTTATATATGTTACGGTTAATACAAGAAAATAGTTAATTCGCGAATTAACCGGCTAAAACGCGAACTATCCAATACAGCCGGTTATTACGGAAGAAGTAACAATAATTGAAAAATATTCGCAAATTATTCGGTTAAAACGCGATTTAGACAATATGATCGGTTATATCCGATAACACTTGGCTCTTTCGCGAATAATCCGGGTAATAAGTTCAGTAAGCAATTATTTATGTCGCATTCATTCATTCATAGACGTGCGTATAGTTACTGAGCTGTGATTTTTATTACATAAGTAATACAGAATAATAAAATATGTTCTCTAAAATTATAATAATAAAAAATAAATAGCTATATTTTATATAAAAAAAAAAAAAAAGGCTAATAGGTTAAAGTTTAATAACTATGGATCAAAACTTATAGGTACCTACTTTTACTACATATTACTTATTGGAACAGGATAGGCTTGAATGGTACTTAGAATTACATTACAGATTTTTCGACTTACATCTACATTTTTTGGTGAAACTGTGCTTTTTGAAATCCCTGTCCTCCGGAAATTGACTGGTTTTAGGCAATTTCTCTTAATGATTTTTGTTTCACTTGACACACACTCTAATGGAATTAACTTTCGTTTGCAAACAGCAAATTGATTTTTCACGAATAGTACCATTTTCGTTACCTAATTCATAATATCCTTTGTCATTATCAGCGTGAACAATCGTCAGCAATGCATTATGGGCATATGCTTATTGGGTCCCAAGTAGCAGGTAGTTCAAAAATAGCGTGCTTATTGGGTCCCGAACTTTAGTCCTACCTGAATAATAATGTATGGATTCGGTCCCAGCCACCTGTTGTTAAAACAAATGAAAAACAGGTAGTAAAACTAATTTAAAAATTTGATATATTTATTACATTGAAATATTATTGTAAAGGTATACATTTTAGGATTTAAAAAAAAGGTAAAAATAAAATAGAAACACATATACATAAGATATATTATATATATACATATACAATTAATTATTAATAGAACAATAAAATGAGATACATTTAATGAAAAAAAATCGACTTATTTTTCCTTTTTCATATTCGTCAATTTTTTTTGCTATGAAATTTTCGCGATTTTTTATTTTATTATTTCGCGTTTTATACATAATATGTGTACTTTGCATTTTAACATAGGTCTCCATTTGAAATTCTTTTAGTTTTTCAATAAAAACAAATATATTCGGGTGGGCTTTATAAAAAGAATTATTAAAATGGCTATGAAAGGATTCACAGGCATTCGTAGTGCGAGTAAGATCCGCTGAATTTTTTGCCCAAAGGGATGGAGGAAATAAAGATTTTTCAGATATATAATTTTCAATTAAATAATCGCAATATTTTTTTATGTTTTCCTGGTCTGGTGCTATTGAAAGCAAATCAAAAATAAAACAATCACTCACTTCCCTAGGAGGTAAATACGTTAAAGCAAAGGTCATCCTTAGCCATCTACCAACTTCAGAAGATTCCTCGCTGTACATTGATATTAAACCACATTTTTGTATTTTTTTATACCATGACTGTGCAAGGTGAAATCGACAGCCAATAACATGGGCTTTTGGCCAAACTTTTTGAATAGCAGTATGAATACCTATTTCAAAATCTATAACTGCCTCAGTGATATGTAAGCTAGTAGAGTGTTTTAAAGCGATATCTTCGAGAATATTAAATAATTTTTGATAAGTTGAACTACATTTATTAGTCAACAATGAAAACACTAAGGGAATGTAGTGTCCATTAAAATATCCATGTATAGTAAAGAATTGGCAAAAAAATTGTGGACAATAATTAAATGTGCCGTCTAAATAAATTCGATTAACTTTTCCCAAAAATTCAATATTTGACTTGCATGAAAATACAACGATCTGGTCTATTTTATTACTAAATAAGATAAATGGTTCACCAGTATTTGTTCCAATGTTTTTGTTTTTTAAAATATCGAAAGTTTCATCGATGTTTTTTGGCAATGCCGGCTGCATTTTCCTACGGGAGCAGTACATATACCTTCTAATATTTGCTACGTCATTTGTTGTAATGGTTGATGGCAGATTCTCTTGATGTATACGACGAATAATTTTTGCAGGCTTTTCGGACAAGTCTTCAACTGCCTTGCGTTTGCAAGAAGAGCTTACAATTTGGCGATTAAATTTTTCTATATTTGCGCTATGACAATGCTCTTCAATATGTTTTGTCAAAGTTATATCTTTCGATTCACCCAAACTAAGTATATATGATTTACACTTTTTATTTGTACATATCCAACGCCTTTCTCCACTTTTTAAGCACTTTTGAAAACTATATTTAAAGTTATTTATCACTAACATTTGTTTTCCTTTTTCACTTAAAATAATATTTATATTCATTTTTAAAATGTTTAAAACAACAGACAAATTGATCTGAAATATGAAATGCACTCGATGAAATATAAACAATGAATGAAATAGTATTTAATTTAAACATTCAGATACAATAAAAAGAGGGAGGATTGGATTTCCGAAAAGAGGTACATTTCCCCGAAGAATATCTTCAGGTAGTTAAGTACCATTGGGACCCAATACGCCTATAGATAAAGGGATTAAAATTTACACATTTTAATCTATGACCTGCCGGGACCGAATCCATCCACACCGTGCATTATTGAAGTCACAACGGGTTTCACAACTAATCCCTTTTTCATAGATTTTTATTTCATTATAGGGGTAATTAATTTTTCAATGCCGCCTCTGGAACACACATCATAACGTTTTATGCGGCGATATTGTTGGGAAGTTTTGGAGGCGGTATTTTTTGCCTGTTTGACACTTTCAATTGTATTCTTATATTCGTCACAATTTAAATATCTGATATTTGCACTTTTGGTAACTGCAACTTTGAAAAACTCTTCATTGAAACGCGTTTTAAAATTGTTTACACTTTCTGTATTACCAGCCATGTTGACAAACGACAAAAAACTGACACAATAAGAGTTCTATGCGGTTGCTTTTGGGTAATTCGCGGTTTAACCTGTTTGCGCTGGATAATATGCGAAACAAGAGCGGAACTATGACATATTCGGGTTTTATCCTTGACATTCGGTTAATTCGCGTTTTAGCCGATTAATTCGCGAATTAACTATTTTCTGGTATTAACCGTAACAAATACACAAAATGGTGTTGAAGACATTTATGAACCTCACACCTCATTCCACTCGAGCGAAATATCTTGGTGTTAGGTCGATAATAATAGTCTTCACCACATTGGTGTATGATATACTATTTACATATTTAGCTACATAATGATATAAATTCTCCACACCAATAAATAATGAAAAAGAATTCACTCTCGTTAGCCAATCACATTCTATTATTATCAGAATTCACGCTAAAATGAATAGATAAAATCGTCTTTTTAAAACGTCAAATACCTAATAACGCAAATCGCTACTGACAGAGCGTTGTTTGAAACGTCAAAATAATTATATAATCATAATTTTACGTATTATAGGAATAGAGGAAAAAATGAACAGCAGTAGCGATAGTGAATATGTATACGCCTCCCGAAATTAATGTCTTTTATAAAGGTAAGGGTTTCAATTAAAAATATGAGTTACATTTTTATAAATAAATAATATGCTCTATAGCCTAGTGGTAGAAATCGTTAACTCTGGCGCGGACGATCGGGGTTCGATCCTCACTGGAAGTTTTTTTTACCCGTGGAGAAAGTATAGTCTTTTACTTGTGTAGAATGGCTATTATTCGATTGGATGATTCCAAAAATCACTCGCTGCGCTCGCTCGTTTTTGAAACTTCATCCGCGTGAATAATAGCCATCATTCTGCACTCGTTGAAGAATATACTATAACTTGTGTAGAATGGCTATTATTCGGATGATTCCAAAACTTCATCCGCGTGAATAATAGCTATCATTCTACGCTCGTTGAAGAATATACTATTAAGTAAAAAACACAACGAGAAGCTAATTATTTTACAGAATATTACCCTCCTGTATTAAAAATCCCATATGGAGCGGGACCTTATCAGTAGTAATACCCCTAGGATCTTGATAATAAAGAGATAATTTTGTCATAGAGAATGCCGAAAGCGTGTTGCTTGATAATAAGAAAAACATCAAACTAAAAACAACACATGTATTATCGCTGTAATCCAGAGATGATTGGATGAAATTTGACACGTGACTTGAAATTAAGTAATTTGATTGGTTATTATATTTAGTAAACAATTATCGCGATAAGATGCCGCTAATTATCGATAAGATCCCGCTAGCTATCGAAAATTTCCCTCTAGGTCCGTAACTATAGTAACGAGTGTTAAAATTGCGCATTTGTCATTGTGGCATATACCAAATTTTAAAATTCGTTGAAATGTCTCGATTTGGACAAGATTCTTTAAGTTCTATTCAAGAAAAAGTGACCGAAAGTAAACCCAAAAATACAATAATTTTATTTCTTCTACTCGAGAAGTATTCTACCGAATTACACTCTTGCATCAAAGTAGACCTGATTATTTTTTAAACGATCCTGTCAGCCAATCGTAATGAGAAAAGAATTCAAATCGACCAATGGCATCAAAATTACACTGATTATTTTTTTCACTTTTCAAAATCTGACATTTTTGTGGTTTTAACCAATAGCAATACATTATTCTAGCCAATCATTCGGTATTATACTGATAATTCTGCTTCCTCATCGATAATACCTTGTTTACATTGAAGCGTCAAAATTTTACTTTGAATTGGTCATTCTTGACAACTAAAAGTGCTTCGAAGATTATTGAAAAATGAACACAAACCGATTCAGTGCCATCACCCAAGAGAATATTGAACATTTAATACATAATTCCACTCCACAATTAATGAAAAAAATAATCTTCCCAAATACAACTCGCTCTACAAATTTTATCACATATTTTTTTATTTTCATCACTCAAACTTGTTTATTTGAGGTAAAAACATTCAAACAAATCGAATTTAGATAAAATCCCTCGTCCTAACGGACTCGTGATTTTATCAATCGGTTTGTTCTCATATTTTTGCCAAATAAACAAGTTTTGGTGGAAAAGAAAAAATTATCGATAAAATTTGGAGCACTCGTGGTATTACCTTCGATAATTCGCTAGTTTTGGCGGTTTTAACCAATAGCAATACATTATTCTAGCCAATCATTCGGTATTATACTGATAATTCTGCTTCCTCATCGATAATACCTTGTTTACATTAAAACGTCAAAATTTTACTTTGAATTTGTCATTTTTGACAACTAAAAGTGCTTCGAAGTTTATTGAAAAATGAACACAAACCGATTCAGTGCCATCACCCAAGAGAATATTGAACATTCAGGTAATACAAAATTTTAAATGTTGAAAAAAATAATCTCTCCAAATACAACTCGCTCTTCAAATTTTATCACATAATTTTTCATTTTCATCACTCAAACTTGTTTATTTGAGGCAAAAACATTAAAACAAACCGAATTTAGTTAAAATCCCTCGTCTTAACGGACTCGTGATTTTATCAATCGGTTTGTTTCCATATTTTTGCCAAATAAATAAGTTTTCTTGGAAAAGAAAAAATTATCGATAAAATTTGAAGCACTCGTGGTATTACCTTTGAAAATTTTTTAACCCTGTTTGATTGGATCTTCGTTTGAATGAATGCGTAAGCCATTGGGTACCGGACATTTGTCAGTGTAATTTTTATTTGACGTTAAAAATTTGCTGTCAGTTAACCTGTTTAATAAAGATACCTACAAATTTGCAGAACATTGAGCTAAATAGTTCAAAAAATAATTACGCCGAATTATATTCGTGGTAATTTTAACTAGATTAGCACTCGTCTTTTTTGCCACTAGGGAATCACACTCGTGAGATTTCCATAGCAACAAAGATTCGTGCATCTGGTGTAACTGTAAGGTGTTTCCCCATTACAATTCTTATCAGATCTAACGCCGTAACTGAGAATTCAATTTAAAAATTCCTAATGGTAGTTTGTGCAACTAGTGTTGATGTAATATGATGGTGTGGATATGATGGCCATATCGCACGAGGACGAAGTTTGAGTGCGATATGGACAATCCACACGAGTCAAACAGTATATTTTTCCTACGTCCCACTTAAGGAAAAATCTAGAAAATGAACATTTTATTAAACTGACTCCAAATTGAAAGTTTTCAACAATTTTATTTAAAATTTTTTCTACGAGCGGGCGGAAAATTGAATTTTCCACACACATTTTAGTGTGGAAAATTAATTTTTCCGCACCGTGTGGAATTAATTTTCCGCACCGCGAGGAAATAATTTTTCACCTCAATATATCAAATTAATAATAAGCCTAAGTACTCAGCACTACTTTGAACAGGAATTCGAAAATGAACTACACTCGACTGACATTATTATCCCAGAACAGCAAAGAGCAACAAATCCAAAATTATGTAACTATTATTGTAAGTAATATTTTACTTTATGTTTACTTTATCAATAATCTAATAAAATATGCTTCTAAATCAACTCTAAGCACTTATAATCAGATGAAAATATCTCAACTTTTGATTAATTCTGTTGACTTTCCTCACGCTCGTAGAAAAATTATTGTACCTAACACTTGCGGAAAATGTTTTTCCACACTCGGCTGCTTCACCGAACTCCGCTATGCGTCGTACGGTGAACGGCAGACTCGTGCGGAGAAATTCATTTTCCGCACTTGTTAGGTAAATAAGCTATATTATCATAAAATTTTTCAATTCTTGACGACGACATCCTCCAGAAATTCCAAAAATCAACACTTTCTAAAATTTTATGAAAATTACTATTAAAAAAACATAAAAAAATCCTACAGGGAATCGAATTCTGGTCTAGCGCGTGAGAGGCTGGGATACTTACCACTGGTAAGTATACCCTCGATTATACCTTACTTTTGTAAATAAATATTCTTGATCGGGTGTATACTTTTTTCAATGACAGTTGATAGAAAAACTGTTTAAAATCAATACGACTTTTATTTGTCCTCTATGGGATATAAAGACGTTTGAAGCGATTTTTAATGTTTACAACTTGTGACCTACATAATTACTTAGAATTGCTAAATTGCAACTATTACGAATGGTTAATTGCAACGTCTAACCTAGACGACTAATTTACATTTGCATTGTTGATAATAAAAACTAAGAATATTAAGTAACCACTAACCCAATAAATTTGTTTACTTTTTTTATAGATTCAATTCCCAATATTTATAATATTCCTAAATACGCCACTACTCTACCAAAAAATCGTGTACAATCAACGAAAATTACTACAAAAAAATAATTTATATCAATGTATAGTTTTTTTAACCATCCTTTGCCGCTACGTCATAATCGGTGACGTATTCTGCTGTTTTACGTTTGTCTTATATTAGTTGAATGATATTTTACACTTAAACTGAAAATTATAATCAATGGCATATTTTAAGAATTGTTTACAAAATATGACAACTGAACTGTCAAAAGTAATAAATAAAATACTTTAATGACGTCATAATTCCGTCTCATCCATTTCATGAATGAGAGATGAAGCTCGACAATGTATGACGTAACGGCAAAGGATGGTTAAACAAAGTCTACCTATTGAGTAGCCACCTAAATCGCCAGATTTTCCACCACTTCATTTTATCTCCAATGAATACTACACTAATTTAGGAACACAAGAAAAATATTTCACTCAGCAACGACTTCTCCAAAAATGTGTGATTAAACGAATACACTAGAAACGGTTGTAATAATAATAGATAGCACCCTAATAAGTACAAAGTTTGGACCACATATAATATAGTATATTAAAGTATAAGTGGATATTAAGGTCTTTAAAACACGCGCGATTAAGCCGGAGTGCTCAAAATAGAGCAAGTGTTTTAAAGACCAGTTATCCACGAATACTTTACGCTATTTTTTTTATTGGTGCACTTTAAAATTATGAATACTGGTCTATAACTACTACAACAACAAGAAATGGAAATCATAGATGGAAATAAGAACTAAATGTCAAATGGTTGAATTCGTGATGTATATGATGTATACCTTGCGTTGTCATGGAAATGAGAAAAGCATAAACTAATTTGTATTTTGATGGAAGTTCAACCTTATTGAGTTCTATGAAAGTCAGTAGTATTAATTTAAATACCATTTCCTAAGGTTTGAAAAATTTATATATTAAATATATATTTAATTTATAAATTTGACATTGTTAAATATTGTTTGAATAAAAGTTTTGACGTTACAAAATACTCCTGTCAGATCTATAATAAAAAAATTGTCATTAAGACATGATTTAGTTTAGACCATAGATTTAGACTTCGTTTCTCGAGTTGTTGATGTTGCAACGGTAATTTTAAAACACGCGCGTGTTTTAAAGTTCGATTTAAACACGCTGAGGTTCACCAATAAAAAATAATAATAATTCATATTTTTCTTTGCATATTATGATAAGGATAAAATTGAAAATTTTTAAAGTATAAGAGTGTTTTTCATGGCTTAATATTTAGTTGGAAACGCCAACGCTCTCGACTGAGTATGCATGGATTATGTATTGGTTTAGTCTGAGTTTCTAAATCAAAATAAACAATCCAAAATTGAATTCATTTCAACGGAAATATTTTGACTAGAAGTCAGGGTTTATTAAAAGGCCGTGAAGTGCATTCTTTCACTAATAATAAGTACGCCTACTTTTGATTACCATTTATATTCTTACGTTATAATTAACGTTAGTTAAAATTCGGATACTTTGAAAGTGATTTTGCTTCAATATTTCTCTACAAGATTGGAATTCAAATGTTTCTTGAGAAGCAATAACAAAATGAGGTGTAAACGTACAAAAATAGATTTCCAAGTTTATTGCAACAATAAGGATAGAATAAAATTTGAAATACCCATAATAATAACATGTTGGATAAAAATATTATCCAATTAGAAGATGTTATGTTTTCTGATAAGTGCATTTCACTTAACCGTCATGCTAATCGGCAAAATTGCCGCTACTGGTCAACGGAAAATCCTCACTGGATGATAGAAAACACGCAATGCCCTCAAAAGGTTAATGTTTGGGCAGGGATTGTTGGAAACCACATCATTGGTCCTTTTTCCATTGACGGCAATTTGAATGGCGATCATTATTTGGTAATACTTCGAAATTATGTCGCCCCAAGTTTGGCAAATTTATCTCGTGATCCAGGAAACCCTCAAGTTCCAGTGAATACGATATGGTTTTAGCAAGATGACGCACCAGGACATAACAACAGTGCCCCGATGCAATATTTCCCATTCCGTAGATAGGGAGGAGAGGATCAATAGAATGGCCAACGGGATCACCCGATCTTACATCTTCATATTTCTTTTCATGGTAGCATGAAAGAATGAATTCATTCCGTTTTGCTTTTACACACCGTATACAGGTATTATAAATTTATTTGGTTTTAATTACCTAAATATAATTCCAATGAAGTGTCAATCTGAATCAATATTCTATTTGTTATTGACTATCGTTTTGTGGATGTATCCCATTACTGACAGTGCCCCTATTTAACCTATCAAACTATTGTCATCTCCAATCTCAAAGTTAATATCAGCTTACTATCAAAATGCTAATTGACATTTTAACCTTAATTTTCCCGCGCTGTCATTCTGTCGAAAAACATATGTTTTTGACGCCAAGTGTGATTGCATTGTAAATAGCCTAAGAGTTTATTGTGGTTGAGCAAGCTTTTTTATTTTTTCGAACAGGATAATCTGTTAGGTATATATTTTTCTGATATTTTTTTGAAGAGATGTTTCTGTCATTGTCCTTAATTTTTGATTATTTATCTGCTTCTCCAAACAGCAGATGCATTGTAGAAGTTGAAGCTGTTCTGGCTGTGAACCATGTTATTATGTGTGATCAGAGAAAAAGTGGGCAAAAAATGGATGATCAGATCCTACTGTTTGCAAACTAGTGCAGTGAAAAGTGAATAAAGTGATCCCCATGAAATCAATGCAAAAGAATTGACATAGTACTCCGAAACTTTATAGTAGGCACTTGATGTGAACAATCTTGTTATCTCTCTCCTAAAATGCATTTTGTTATTTATTTTCCTAATGTTTAATGGCAAATGATTAAATAATCTTTTACTATCATACAGGGTGGGGCAATCTTCTGACATCGGAGGATTACATCGTTGTGGTGATAGATAGAACTTTATAGTTTTGTGTGAGCTAATACAGTTACTGAGAGCACATTTTGAAAATACTTTCGATTCTACAGGGTGTTCCAAAACCACGTAGCAGCACAAACTTACATTTTTTTTAATGGAACGTACTATATTTTGTTCAAGAATCGAAAAGATCTCACCGAGAGCGTTACAAAAATATAGCACTCTAATATATTATATGGGTGTTTTACAAAGATATGGCCAATTATTAGCAAAAAAGACCTCCTCTTTAACACTCTGCAGAACAGTAAATTAAAATAAATCAACAGGTCTTTGTGTTCAAATGTCATACACACATCATTGGCTGTGCTTAGTATTAATTACTTTTTTCATATGTGGCTTCTTTAATACAGGGTGAAACAAAACGCAAAACAAGCAATATCTCAAAATTTTTAAATGAATCACCCTATGAGTCTTTTTACAATTTGTTAGTACAATTAATAAACTTTCAAACGATGTAGTAAACTTAGGGCATTAGTTAATGGAAAATCGTAGATATTTTATGATAATGGTCAAAAACAAGTATTTTACATAAACAAATTAAATGGTATTACATTTTTACATGCAACATCTTGTGAATTTTAACATTTCTAAGGCATAAATTCTAATCGTAATTTTGGATGCATCTAAAATATCTTCGACTTCTACTCTTACCATTAGAGGATGGAAAGAAGGAATTATGTTGGAAGAAATATTTTTGTTTACTGTAAGTAGGCTAATGTCATTATAGTAGGTACTGATGAATATAAAAGCAGTTTGTAGTCTTTACGAAATAATTACTCAAGTCACCACAAACAGTATATCTTAGTTATGTAAAATGCAAGCTTGTAATTCATTTTCCAACTTTTTCTATTTTTGAAAAACTAACAATTATGAAAACCAACATTATAAGAAAACTCACATTTACATAAATGAACATTGACATACTTTAAAAGGTATAGTAGTTTATGCTAAGTGTTCAAAATGGTGATCATTTACTTCCATACAATTCTTTTCAAAAACGAGGATCTTACTCTTTCCAACATAGCTGGAGTTATTGTGGAAAATGCGTTACGTTTGATACAAAAGTTGCTTGATGTATCCCCATAAAAAGAAATCCATCGGTGTGAGATCTGGAGATCGAGGAGGCCACGAAATTGGTCCACCACGTCCTATCCACCTGTCGGTAAAATTTCTGATATACAGATGCTCCATCTTGTTGGAACCACAAGTTAACTATTGTGTTTGAATCAACTTCCTAAACACAAACGAAGAATACAGCAATATTTCTTTGACATTTATTAGTAGATACTATTTTGATAGTAACCCACTTGATATAATCAAAAATATGGCTTGATTATGTTTCGCCCATTCTCAAACAAGCCTATAATAACAATTCTTGAACGTGAAACATGAATAAATATGAAATTTTTGGTAGTTCCAGGTAGGTACCTACGGTATTAGCAAACATTTTATTTCATTGATTAGATATTGTAGATGCATCCAAAATTACGATTAAAATATATGCCTTAGAAATGTTAGAATTTACAAGAGGTTGCATTTAAAAAATTAATACCAATTAATTTGTGTATGTAAAATACTTGTTTTTGACCATTATCATAAAATATCTACGATTTTCCATTAACTAATGCCCTAAGTTCACCACATCGTTTGAAAGTTTATTAATTGTACTAACAAATTGTAAAAAGACTTATAGGGTGATTCATTTAGAAATTTTGAGATATTGCTTGATTTGCGTTTTGTTTCACCCTGTATTAAAGAAGCCACCGATGGAAAAAGTAATTAATACTGAGCACAGCCAATGATGTGTGTATAACATTTAAACACAAAGACCTGTTGATTTATTCCAATTTACTGTCTTACAGAGTGTTAAAGAGGAGGTCTTTTTTGCTAATAATTGGCCATATCTTTGTAAAACACCCTTATAATATATTAGAGTTCTATATTTTTGTAACGCTCTCGGTGAGATCTTTTCGATTCTTAAACAAAATATAGTACGTTCCATTTGAAAAAATGTAAGTTTGTGCTGCTACGTGGTTTTGGAACACCCTGTAGAATCGAAAGTATTTTAAAAATGTGCCCTCAGTAACTGTATTAGCTCTCAAAAAACTATGAACTTCTATCTCTCACCACAACAATGTAATCCTCCGAAGTCAGAAGATTGCCCCACCCTGTATATAATAGATTTTTTTGTTAGAGAGGAGGTGGGAATAGGTAAGGAGACTGTATGAGAAGCACGACTATTGTAAGCACGAGCTGAACAGATTTCCAATATCTGTTTATAAACAACGTATTTATTATTCATCATGATTTACCATGAATACTATGAATATATTAATTAATAAATTAATTTTTATCTCTGAAATATTTAAGGATATATAAACTATTGGTTAGCAACAACAATTTTTCAGAAGAATTATTTCAAGACGCATCAAGTCAGGAAAATAGTTATTGTTTCTCAAAAATAATGTGACATTTCCTGTATACAATAAAAATACTTATGAAATTTCTGGGTATTATTTAATTTATAAATATTTGCAACAATTTTTTTCTTCATAGCATAATCATTAGTGGAAAAACAAATCTTCTCTCAAAATAGGACTACCCAAATTAACAATACCACAAATAATTGTGAATATATCATCAACAATTGGTACCAAATGCAAAGGAAAAGTATTCCTGAAAATTCTGAAAACCTTTATCCTCGCATTCAACAAATGGTAACTCCTGTTGTTGAAGCTCCAGTAGTGCTTTAGCTCCATCAAAGTCACTAAATGAGTTCATGTCATCCTTGGAGGTGGAAGGGAGTTGATTAACCTAAAATTTGAAATGACCAATAGTTAGTGAGTATAGTTATTTAGTTTTGACTTCAATAAAAATAACCAGCAAGAGAACTTGCCTGTCTTCTTTCAGTAAGTTTTTCATATCTTTTCTTTTTCTCTTCTATCTTCAGACTTTTTGATTTTGTTATAACACTGGACACAGGTAAGTTTTTACTTGGTACAGCAGTCTTTTTCAGGTACCGTTCCTGATAGCCCCCTGAAAAATTGTTAGATAATTATTTCAACCACATTTAATATAAAAAGCAAAATACTTACAATTACTAGGAGTTATGAAATCGTCCTCGACAAAATGTTTAGAGCAAACTCTCATATTTTTGGTAACTCTCTTTCCTATTTTCAATTTGTTCTCCCACAGTTTCTTTCTATCAACTATAGTCATCTTTCCGGATTCTCCAATACTCTCGACTCTCTGACCCTCATTTGGAAAATGATGAAAGGTCAAATCGGGTTTTTTTTTATACACTGAGTTACATCCAGGTACACAACAATTTGCTCTGCTGGTCATTTTCACTTTTAACAAACTATTTATCACTATCAAACAACTATAATCCTCACCCAAATGCACACTTGGATGTAAATAAATACAAAGCAATCACACTTGCTGGTCACGTGACATTGATGCGAGTTTATTCCGCCAGATAGCGTATCGCTTAGCATTAAAAGTGAATAGTGGTGGACAAAAGCCTTCAGTTATTTTTAATATTTTAATTCTAATAGGATTTTTATGTCGATTTCCAAATTCAACTTTTGGATCTTCAAATAATTCACCATACACACAATTCACATACTACAAATATTTCGCCTTTTCTTAAGATCGTAATATTAACTAGTGGTATACGGATAGTCTAGCTAGGCTACAAGAGCCATTTTGGTAAAATCCTCATCGAAGGCACCGAAAATTATGACTAAGGGGTTATAGTCCGGTCTATTTACACATTCAAGGTTACATAAATTCCCAACCAGCTGAAAATTGGCATAGTTGTTCTAAATATCATTATAAAGGAAACCTCAAAAGTCCTCATCGATCCGAGGTGTGCTAAAAATTTGGCACGGGGTCAAAGGTCAAACAAATTAGTATTTTGCGATTTTTAGCGAAACGGTGAGTTTTTTCGCAAAATTACTCCAGTACAAAATTGTAGATCACAAAATTCTTCACAAAAAATGTATGAATAATTTTTTTCCAAAAGCCACCATTTTGGAGATATAACGCTTTGAAAAGTTGGATCAGTCGTAATCCCCTTATTTTGCACACTGCTGAGATTTTGTATGTTTTAAAACTATTGGAAAATAATATTGTGCATAATAGTTGGTAGAAATAACGGCGGAGTAATAAAAAATGAAATAGTTAAAATATAAAGCTACTCGTCTGATTCATAATTTTCTAAGATTACTGTTTCTTCTTCTTGATCTTCTTCTCGTTCTTCTTCCTGTTCGTCCTCTTGTTCTTCTTCTTCTTCCATTTCACACGTAAACTGTCCCGGTAGCGATTCCTGATGGGTATCGAATGAATCTTCGAGTGTTGGTGACTCAACATTCGAGCATGATAGGCCTTGACAGTGTGTGCATGCCAGGGAACAAAACAGTCCAACTTTTTTGCAACTACATTTTGCACTACATCCTTTTTTGCAGTTGCAAAATATTTTGTTGAGAAGTTTCTCAGGTGCTGGTGGAAGTAAAGTTTGAACTGGCTCTAGTGTATTTTCGACCAACTTCCAACCCCAGTCTTTAGGGTCCAGCTGATTACCAAGCCACACTTGAACTTGATAATATACCCGAAACAGATGTTGGTGAGCAGCTACTGAGGTTGGAGGAAGAGAAGCTAAGTTGACTTGTTTTTTGTTACGCGTATTTTTAATGAAAGATGTGTATCGCAACTTATCTAAACAAGTCGTTTTTTTAGGAGCTCCGTACATAGCAAGAAGAAATTGAACTCCATTGGTGATTACGTGTTGTTGAGTTGAATTACAATTTTTAAAAACTTCAGCACATTGTAGTAAATCTTTTTTTTCAAACATTTTGAAAACCGTAGTTTTTCCTCTTCTGTAAAAAGCAGATGTTGTATCGCAGCCAGTTATTGCGTGTAGAAATAATATATGATCCTGACATTTAGGAAAAGTATATAAACTTTTTGATGAGTATATTTTTGATGAGTATATTTTTGATTGATTTTGGGCTTTTCCGGGTTTAAAAAAATAAATAATTTTTTCAGTTGGAGTTCGAGCAGTAAGTAAGACGAGTAAATCAACATCCTCACCAACAACAACAGTTGTATTTGTCACACTAGATTGCTCTATCGCTGTCTCAATAATAAGTACATCAGCATCATTATCAGCTTGTTTAACGGATATATTCTCAGCAGTAAACGTTGCTTTCAACATCGAAATAAACCTAGATTTATTGTGATTATTTGCAAAGAATTTCTGTTGACTGGTAGGAACCGTCATCGATTCATCGAATATAATATCAGAAGATGTTGATGAAGCAGCGTTTCGACGGCGTTGCTCTGCAGCTTTAATATTTCTTGTATAATCATCATATCCGTCAAATACGACAGTTACTCTGGAACCAAAATGTCGACGAACATATTGAACGTATTTATCTAAGATAACGTTAAATGTTTCCTCGATATCCCACACTACTCGATGTAATAAGAATCCTCCGTCAATTATGTACGTCGAATTGGTGCTATTAATATCAACATTTATGGTCTGAAAACAATCGTAAATAGCCGACTTCTGGGTCTTTCGCATTCCAATGTCATCAAATAATGTTAACGGATAAGGAGCTAATTCATATTCAAAATATTTCTCAATTTCATCTTGAAAAGCCGCAGTAACACTCATACGTTGGAACAATAAGACTGGGTGAACTGGTACTTTTTCTTCGTGAACTTTTATGGTGCTACTCATAGCTAGAAGAGGAACAATTTTGTCAGCGCGTTTAAATTTAATGTCTTTAAATGTCAATCCTGTTATTTTGGCAATAGAGATAAGCCCAAGTTCACGTGCTTTATAGCAATTAATTGTATTATCACCAACGACACCACTTGCAATTGAGATGACTTTGTTAACCTCTGGGAAAGGATCATGATTCGAGAACCACTGAAGAAGTTTTCGCATGTCTTTAGCGTCTTTTTTCACACGTGAATCACTTGCATCAACATGCTGTTCAGTCGTATCCATCCTAACATTAGCGAGATCTTCTAATTTCTCACAAACTGTGTTCATTGCATGCATGCTGTAAACCCATTTACTTATTACACTTTCTTTTGTACTTCTTCCTCGAGCAATACCTCCATTTGTCTTCATAGCTTTCATCATGGACTGTTCGATCACCATGTCTGTAGAAGTTCCACAACTTAATTTATCTGAGCGTCTCACGGTGAAAAATCCTTTGGTGAATTTTTCGTAAACTTCAGGACTCATCGAGTCCTGTAATTGCATCATGTCTTGTAAATACAGGTGTGTAGATTTAGCATATGGGAAATGTCCTGACGAGTGGAAATAAGGTAACATTTCTTTTACACAGCTTAAATGAGCTTTCCAGTCCCCCATACGCTCAGCTCTCAAAAATTCTTTTGCAAGTGAAACCATATTAAAATATTGTATCCAAAGTTTCGCTGTTGGTCCTCGTTCCTCAAAATCTTTCAATTTCACATTAAATTTATGAAGTAAAGCACCTGATACTTCATTATCATTTTCAATATCTGAATATGAAAGAGTGCTATCTAATCTATGGTCAATATTTATGATTAAATCTGCTTCCATGATGTCATCAATATCTTCTGTTTTTAATATTATAATTGCTAAAGCAAGCTGGAGTAGTGTATGTGCTCGAACAGCTCTTGCGTAAGCATGACCATTGAGCATTTTTTCTAATGACTTTGTTGCGTAGATTTCTGAGAGTACTTCTTTCATCCCACTTCCTTGCATAATATAACCAATTGCTCCGAGAAAAGACATGAGTAGATGAAATCCTCCAAGTCTGACAATAATTTTCGATACTTCAGAGCCGTCAGGTGCGGCTGATACAATTTCTCGAGCTTTCGCATATAGGGGTTGGTCGAAAGTCACGATGCATACAGTGTGGCCATAACGTTTCGCGTTCTCTATTGCACAAAGTAAAGTCGTATAGACAGTATTATAGTTACTAGCTGGTTGATGGATGAATGTAAAATGTAATCTGAGATTTTGAATAATTCGTATGGTAATTTGTTAAGCGCTCAATAAAACCGTTCCAACCAGGTAATGATGTATTTTTCCACTTTCCATAAAACCATAGTACATCAGAGTTTTTATGAATAGATACGGTTTCAGTTCCATAAACAAAATCTTGGACATATATTCTACTGTAACCAACTACATCATTATTCTGATAGATCTGTATTGGAACATGAGCCTTTGCTTTGAAGTGTTTTGCTGGAAGAGCTTCTTTTATTCGTTGCATGGGTTCTTCTAGTGAAACAGAGTGGTTTGGAGTTACGATTTGAATTATACCCATTATGTGGAGTGTATTGTTACCATCTAGCGTATTAACATTTATGTCAGCATTATCTGCAACGTATTGCATAAGTGTGCCACTTTCTGGTGGTAGGACATGAGGAAGAGGATGAAAAACTGCTGCTGACTCGTACATCAATGTATCATTATAAGAAGCACACAAACCAAAAGACGAAAAAATTTGTATAAGACGCTTAGACCCGAACCTCCGATGAAAAAAAACTGAGAGACCTAACTGTAATTTAGACTTGAACGATCTTGGTCGAATAGCAGTCATGATACTATGACAAATATTTGTGCATACTAATTTCAAATGATCGAAATTTGATAGTTTATTTTTTAAGATAATTTGCTCCAAAAGAAATGTCAGTGACTCTGGGATGTCGTTATCTAAATATTCAAACATTCGACCTGGTGGAGGGTAGTGGGAATTATCAAATACTGAGGATTGAGTATCTTCTCGAATAATAGATGCTGCTGCTTCTAGAATTCTTAATCGTTCTTCTTGTTTATTCATTTTTTTCTTTTCGTACCAAGCTTGATTTAAAATTTCATGGTGATTGTCTATCAAGCATATAAATGTTGACGCTCCCGATTTTTCAGTGATAATAATCTTATCGCCATATTTCAGTTTAAGTCGCAGCTTAATAGTCCTCTTATCTAAAGTTAAAATTTTGCTAACATCTTTTAATTCAGCCAAAGTAAACTGACAGTCATTGCTACTCTCAATGTATGTAAATATTTCCTGCATTGCCAGATTTGTTGCTTCTTCTTTGGGACGACCGACTTTACCGCCAGTATTCGGTTTCAAAAAAAGCGCATAACACTCTTTGTGATACTTTGCTTCAGCAGCAACTAAGTCATATTCAAATTCGATTCGGGCAACAATAGCTTTCGATATAGCATCGGAACGAGTCCGTGCTACTTCCAAAATTGAATCTTTGAATTGAAGTGTACTTACTTCACAAATTTTACTGCGACGATCTAAAGATTTTTTTTCTCCAACTCTTCATTCAATTCATTGCCGCATAATAAACATAGTTTTTTAAAACAGAAAGCTGAATCACTTGGACGTGATCTAGTACGAGGAGGACCACTTACTATAGATCCTGTAGATGTGTTAGCTTCACTAGCTTCTTGCTATTCGCGTTTTCTTTTAATTGCAGCAGCAATAGAACACTTTCGCGTATAATTTTTACGACATTCGCTATGTATTGTCACAGATTGTTGTTTTTTAAGAAATTCCGAATATCCATCATCTCTTTCAGTACTTGCATTAATCAGTGTCTTCATACCACGATCAACATTAACAGTTTCACTTTCAGTTAAAAGATGAGTACAAATAAAACAATATTCTGACATCTTTATTATATTATAACACCTTTAGTGACGTTTATATGTGGCGTACGTGTGCAAAATAAGGGGATCACGACTGATCCAACTTTTCAAAGCGTTATATCTCCAAAATGGTGGCTTTTGGGAAAAAAATTATCGAAACATTTTTTGTAGAGAATTTTGTGATCTACAATTTTGTACTGGAGTAATTTTGCGAAAAAACTCACCGTTTCGCTAAAAATCGCAAAATACTCAAAATACGCAAAATATTCATACAAATAATGCAGTCAAGATTATTAATGTTTTTATAGGTTCCGTACCCAGGGTGTAAAAAACGGACTAAGACTTCACTGCCTGTTTGAGACATCTCATGAACCGTTATAGTTGGAAAATGGAAATTTTCATGGATGAAGTATTTCTGTTGCCGCTATAACAACAAATACTGAAAACAGAATAAAATAATTATCAGTTGAAATTAAATTAGTTCTTCTTATTGGCTATTGTGTCAATTATCCGCGCAAATTTCAAATAATTGAATTAAAATGGCAGCCATAATAATATCTTAATGAAGCTGACAACGGTAAACAAAAATTGATAAGTTCAAATATGTATTTACCTTGGTCATTAAATATTTTTGGTCTGGTGCTCGACATTTCTTTTAAAAACTGACGCAAAAGATTTAAACTGTCATAAAACACTGACAAACTGTCAAACATTCTATAGAAAATATTGGGTCTGCCTACTTGGGTATTTGAAAATCTAGATTTCTATTGGCCAATTTTTGAGTTTCATAATGAAAACCAGTGTTATAATGAGTTCTGTTCCTGTTCGCTATCCTTTGATTTCACACTTTATATTATTTATTATTAATTACTTGAGCAATTTTTTCATTAAATATCTGTATGATTAAAATTAAATAAGCTTTCGTTACTGTACATTAAAACATGTACTTTTTGCCTCAGAAGTTTTCATTTTATACTCAAATTATCAAAATTGGTGGACATGAAACATACCCAGTGGATTGAACTGTATTGATTTTCAGAATAAGAAATGTTACAAAAAATGAATACTTGCTATAAACCATTTCAGATCTAGGTTGTTGTTTTCCGGTCACAGAGTACCTTGAAAATTGTTTGTGTACTCCTAATGAAATGCAATTAGTGTTTATTAATTTTATAATTTGAATCATTAAACTTATTTAACAAGAATTGCATTAAAAATAATTCTCTAATGCCATCTGCTCGATCTATCTCATAAATTGTGTTTCCCATATATTATAACTTTTTAATCGTAGAAGAAAACATTCAAGTCTGTCCTCGTTAAACTAAACTAGACGTGACTGTTACCCATGATCATTTTAATGAAATGCAATTCGATACATTTCCGAATTGAGATAATCGTAGGAAGAGTTAATTGTGAATTAAGGCCTGAATTCATGAATATTATTATGTCTGCCTCTTTCTGCTACCAATTATTGTTTAGTGTTGAGCTAGTTTTTAAGCAGGACGGTTCTCGCGGAAAACATGGTAATTTATTTTTATTATTATTATTTGCGGATAGAGGTACAATTATTGCTTTTTTGATAAGTTGGCCTTCCTCTGAGCCCACATTTGCTTCATTCTTTCTGAATAAGCGAAATAAAACTGGTTTTTGAACTTAAAACTAAACAACAAAATAGTATATCAAAGTGTCTGATTCACTTTCCCTATTATATTTTCTACCAATTTAAATTCGGTATAATAATTAAAATTGGTGCAATAAGCCATAATAGTATATTAAAGTATAAGTGGATATTAAGGTCTTTAAAACACGCGCGATTTTACGAGCACGACGGCGAAGCCGGAGTACTCGAAATAGAGCAAGTGTTTCAGAGACCAGTTATCCACGGATACTTTACGCCATTTTTTTTCATTGGTGCAGTTTGAAACTATTAATACTGGTATCTATTACTACTACAACAACAAGAAATGGAAATAAGAACTAATAATGTAAAATGGTTGAAATGCGTTGTCATGGAAATGAGAAAAACATAAATCAATTTGCATTTGGATGGAAGTTCAACCTCATTGAGTTCTGAGAATGTTAATAGTATCAATTCAAATACCATTTCCTCCGATTTGAAAAATCGAAACATTAAAATACCTCAAACAATACCAACCGTAGGCACTTTCCATTTTCATTTATAAAATAGAAATTTTTAAATATTGTTCGAATGAAGGTTTTGACGTTAGAAAGTACTCCTGTCAGATCAGTAATAAAAAAATTGTCATTTAGACTCCGTTTCTCGAGTTGTTGATGTTGCCATGGTAACTTTAAAAAACTCGCGTTTTTTAAAGTTCGATTTAGACACGCTGAGGCGTGCTTTAAATAGGTTAAATGGTTCACCAATAAAAAAAATATTTATATTCACAACGTAAGTACAATTATAATAGTATAATGGCGCGTTCACACTACGCCACGATTTGCCGTTTGCAAAGCAAGCGGCCGTATAAAAGTCCACATACGAGTTGGCATTCATTTAGTTCACTCGCACAATGTTCACAGAACAGGACGATCTCGGTATACAATATGTCCCCCTCAGTTGGAATCATATGGAGAATTTTTTTATTTTCAATTTTAGGAAGAAAAGTTATTCTTCATAAAAAGTTCTGCATTATCTAAAACTTATAATACAGTCATCAAATATCAAATTTTCCAGTCTTATACGATGTTTGTTAAAGAATATTAGTTTGACTCTTAGATTAGGAAAGCATATGGATACCGCACTTCGCCTTATTTGACACTTGCGATCTGTCACACACTTTTGCTGGCCGCCATTTTATATGTGGCAGACAAAGCGAAAACGACGTGTGTTTCTTTCGTGAATTTTTAAGTGAAAATTATTAAGATTGTGATTTATTTTTGAACTGAAAAATGGTGAATTGTTGTGCTTACGGATGCCGAAGTCGAAGCGAGAAAAAGGAGATCGGAATTTCATACAACAGGTAAACAAATAATTATATGTACAATGGACTATGTAGTTTTGTTTCTTTTAAATGACGAAAAAGTTATCTCTGACAAATTATTTTTAAGTATGTAATTATTCAGTCTTTAATTCAACGAATACTAGTATTTGGATGACGAGTTTTAATAATGTTCATTAAATATTTGCATATATAACTTATATTCTATGTTCAAAACGACCATTATAGCAGTGGCGTGAGTAACCAATTTTTAAATTTCTCAAGATTAAATCTAGGTGTTCATTTCTATGATAGATTAATTTATTGATTTCCCTCCTTTGATACCAACCCATTATGTGCCTTTAACAAGCATTCATACATTCTCAAAACAAATTGGTATTATAACATTGGAAAAAATGTATTACAAACATTATGTTACGCCGCTGACCCCATCCGCGATGTGGCAGGCGGTAACAGTTTTACGACTCTGGTTACGCGTCCACTCTCTTTCCTTGTCTAAGGTTTGACTCAACTAATATTTTTTGACAAACCTCGTATACGACAAAAAAATTGGAAATACGCAGACCGGTGAAGCCTTTAACGTTCGAGGTGCTTATACCATTTTTTGCGCGATCGTATTGAAATACATTTCAAATAAAATAATTTAAATTGTGACATTTATACTTCTTGATCAGTTTAAAATATATTTATATTGTTCTGTTCGGTTCTGTTAAAAAAATATAAATCTCCTTATTTCTTTTGTTCCATTTGTATGATGAACGAAGTAATATATTATTTAGGACCACTTAAATGTATGTAGGGTTAAGACGTCAGTAAGTAATTTACTTACCGACGTCTGAACGGTAAATAAATCACTTACCGACATGTTGGACTTAGAAACCTAAATACAACCTATCGTCCTGACAACCGATGCTGTGAATAAACAAAAAAGATCGATCGCGCAAAAAATATGTTAAGTAAATAGTGATTGTTTTCATTCTTAGGACACAACCTCAATCCCCTCGAAGAGCGGTCGTGGTCCAAATGATCGGTGTACTTGAAACAGGTACCTGGCCCGTGGTCGAACTGTCCGACTCCCGACAATCTGAATCTCACCTGAAGCCGCGTCCCCATTCTCCGATCTCATTGGCTTCCTTTGAAGGCTGGCTTATTGGCACATGCCAACGGTCGCATCTACATCGAATCGGCTTTGCCAATTGGCCATACCAATTCGCAAACAGCGGCATAGTGTGGATGCGCCTTAATATAGTAAACTCACTTTATGTATTCATTTATTTAAAGTAATGCCACAAAAACATCAATTTGTCAATTGTTTTGTCGTCTGATTTAGATCTAATTTTCGAACAAATTAATTTATCTGTGGGAAAATATCTTGCATATTTGACGCTTATCGGCGGAATAGTTTTTAAGTAGACTCGGGCTAATTGGAGATTTATCCCAAGATTGGCATCTTCTTTTTTTAATTTCTTGGGAAATTAAACCACAATATTTTTAAATTCTTTATTTCAACGTTTCGGTAGCGTTCCAGCTACCGTTGTCAAGAAAAAATAAGTAGAAATTAATTTTTTTATCCCTAACTGATACAACCAAGAAATTAAAAAAAGAATGAATAATATACCACAAGGAACATACAGAAGATATTGGCATCTTCATTCAACATATTTGTTTCTTCAGAAATAATATTAGGAGGTTTGAAACCTCCAGCATTTTTTCAGATAGAATAATTATTAATTATATAGTGATGTTTCAATAACAAACCCACATAGCAGTTAGAATTGGGCAGACAGGATAGCGCATTCCTGCGCATATCAATCGAGCTTCTGATTGGCTGAAAGTTAGTGGGCTACCTATGTACTTTAGGAACCTTGATTCATATTTGCTTATAATAACGCCAGCAAATGTGCATTTCTGGTTTTTATAAACGGTTGTATACCATTGTTGAACTTTGATTCATTTGCAATAAGTCGTTTGGTAAGTATTTTAAATTTCTAACTTCAGAGCCCTATAGTTCCTAATCGAAGAAAATGATGCACAAATTATAAATTACGTGATTTTTAGTTCCCCTATCATCTCCCATTTAATTTAAATATATTTTCATAACACTGTATGATTGCAGCTCCATTATTTGAGGATATTTTTTTCACTTTACGTTAATAAACAAATATAGTTTTTAAATCGGTGCCGATAAGACTTTCCAAAAGCGTCAATGACTTTAATTTTTGCTCATAAAAAATGAAACCTGGAATGTGCATAATTATATTTTCCAAAATCCTGTTATTACCTATTCTCATTTCTTAATTAAAGTTTCTGCGCTAGTAGAATATTTTATGTTGATGTGAAACGAATAATTCAGCCGCAACCCTGATATAAATCCAATCAAGCGACTTTATACAGGCATTCGTTGACGAGGACTCGATTTGCACTTAGGCAAGAATTCATGCAATTTCTCTTGAAATTGCTACAAATCTTATTAGCTCAATCCCACGTCAATTGAAATGCATGATTTTGTTCTCATATAAAACACTCTTTAAATGAAAAAGATTCTCTGAACCATTGAACAAAATATATATGCTGTTGCGCTACAGGACTATACAAAGATGTCGGGCAAACATCTACCAATTCTTAGAGCCTCCGCACACGGGTCGTTTGGCATTCGATGTGGATGAGTCTCGAAGTCGAAACGTTTCTCCCTCCATTCCACTTCGTAGGTAATGTAACGTAGGTCCACCAACGGGTCGATTTGCGGTCGATCGGTAGTCGAATTGATTGCGTCTCTATCGTCAGTCGAACCCTGCGAGCTGCTGAGAACGGGAAAGTTCGAGTGTGACGATAGTTTCGCTTGCAATATGGATGTAAGTACTTGGATTTAATTAAAAAATGGAATTTCTCCAGTGATTGAATTACTTTTTCTTGTAACTTGTAACACTCTTTTTTGAAATTCTATAAAATGCTAAAATTTTTTTATCACTTTCCTGTAATTCTTTTGCAGCAACAAACAACCGACAATGAAAATTCCGCTCTATGTACGGATGTATCCATAATCTCCGTTTCCTTTTTTTTATCCGATGGTACATATGAAAAATAACAGCGTCCTCTTCATCACTTGAACCACTCATTATAAAAAAGGACTGAACTTGTTGGGAGACATACGCGAACTAAGACAGATAAAAATCGACCCGTGTACGGTTAACCTCCGATTGCATCGCATAGTTCGTATGTGACGTTCATTCCGCTTCGACTTCGAGACGGATTCGCTTCGAGTGCCAATCGACCCGTGTGCGGAGGCTCTTACACTCACACTCCCATATATTTACTATTTAAATTATGATTGAAAATTTCAATCGTTTAACCATCGCGAAGTATCTAGTTGGCTGGTCTCTATTTGTTTCTAGTCCACCGTATTTTGTCAAAATAAAAGTGTCGGTCTGGTATATGTTCAATGGCAACTTTTGTATATTTAATTCAATGATCTACCTATATATTAAAATTAAGTGCTTAATTTTTTATTGTCTACAACAAAAATTTTGGGAAATGAATATATTTCTCGTTTATTTCACCTTAAGATATATTTTCAAAATTTTATATAACTCAGGTGCTTGCCAAAAAGTTGAGTTAATTAAAATTGTAAACATAAAACACAATTAAACTGTCTAGCCGTTTTAAATAAACATTGGTGATTGTCGGGTTGTATTACTTGAGATATTTTGACTACCAACACAATACAACGGTATAAAAATAGAAATCACATTAACCGTAATTAACCAAAAACTCACATTAATGTATAAAGTACGCAAGAAACCCCGTTTTCAAATCTTGATCTTGACAAAAATATATTTGTACAGACATCAAAAATATAAGAAACTATGTGAGTATAGTGAGTTAAGACGGAATCTTCACACATATAGTATACCTCAAATTGGAAATTAAGCCTTTTTATGTTTTTATTTCAACGTTTCTTTATCATGTATTATAGGTTTGTTCGTAGAACAGTCAGAAACTATCAGAAACCGTCAGAGGCATGCGCATTAAAAAAAGCGTTCGTAGAAACAATTTGGCAGTTGGTGATTTGAAAATGCTTTGTTCGGAAAAAAAAATTTGCGGTTTCGGATAAGTAACTTTCCGCACGCATGCGGATAATCAGTCAAATGTATAATTTTCATTTAGATTGACCTCTGTCAAGCTGTCAAATATATAATTTTTTATTAGATTTACCTATGTAATATCTAAATTTGAAGCGATCTATTTGGAAAGTGAAATTTTTTTCATTTTCTTGATTGAAAAAAATGTAGGACGCGGTCGAGGATCGACCGCGTCCTACGACCCTTCGTCAGAAGTCCGATGTTGTACCGAACTATCATATTTATAATAGTCGGAAAATGTTATCGTCTTGAAAGGTATTTATCATATACACTGTGTCCTCATAAGTTCGCACCATATGGGAAACTTTTTTTGAGAAAAACTGATTCTTCACAAATGTTCTGCATATTCTAAAACCTTAAATAAAATCAGATATCAATTTTTTTCAGTGTTATACGAGGTTTGTCAAAAAATATCAATTTTAATTTTACTCAAGAGTAAAGTACCTTTATTTGACAATATCTAAAAATGTTATTAAAAAAATTAAACCAATGGTTCAATAAAACTCAAAGTCCAAACCACAAAA
>CAJUYH010001813.1:0-45287 GCA_910591685.1 Galerucella tenella
TCCCAAAAGATCCTAGTAACGGAATTCAAACAAAATCAAATGCTTTAGTTAAGAGATTATATAACAAGAGACAAATTGATGAAATAACTAGGAAAAAATTAACATCTTATAATTCTGTAATAGCAAAATTTTACACTCTTCCTAAAATTCATAAACCGACCTTAACTATGAGACCCATAGTTGCATCCATTAACTCTCCAACTGAGTTTATTGCTACTTTTCTCACCAATATTTTGACAAAAGCATATAATGCTGATAATGAATATTTCATTAAGGACTCTTTTCAAGTGTTTGAACTATTTAACAGGAAGGTTCTTCCTCATGACTATGTTTTGGTCAGTCTGGATGTGGTTTCACTTTTTAGTAATGTTTATTTAGATACAGTCATACGTTCAATACACAAACATTGGTCTTCAATCAGTGTCGAGTGTAATATTGACTATGATATGTTCATTGAATTGATTGAATTCCTTTTCAGTTCCACTTGTTTCTCTTTCAATAATAAATATTATAAACAAATATTTGGTACACCTATGGGAGCTATGTGGTCCTTCCTGTGCTTCCTTTTGACGTCCCTTTCATCAAGAAATATGTTGATGATATTATTCTTGCTTGTCCCAAGGATTCCACTAATGATCTCCTTTTTATTTTCAATAGTTATGATCCTTATATCCAGTTCACTCTTGAAATGGAAAACTCTAATATGGCCGTACCCTTTCTTGATACTCTTTTCACCAGGTCTCCTGATAATGTGATTATAATTGATTGGTATAGAAAAGCAAGTAGCTCTGGGAGATATCTCAACTACAATTCTTACCATAAATTTAGCATAAAGGTGAATTTGGTAAAACAAATGGCAACCAGAGTTATGAGTCTTTCCGACCCCATTTTCAAAGAGAAGAATAGTGATATACTTTTCAATTTGTTCCTTGATAATTCCTATCCCAAATCCTTATTAAGAAAGATCATTTTCAATACATCATCTGTTTTAATAGATAATCCATCACTTCCAATAGTTGAAGCAAGGTGTAACTGATCAGAATGCTTTCTCTATCTCTGAAATAGTTCCCTCTTCTATCTCTACAGTCTCTTTACCGTACATAAGGGAAGTTACTCCCAGACTTACTAAGATTTTTTCACAATACTTAGACAATATTAAATTTGCTTGTAAGAGTTCCTTAGTGTTGAAATCTATATATAATCCTCTAATAATAGTAACGTAGTATATAAGCTTTGTTGCAAAGACTGTAATTCTACATATATTGGCCAAACCTCTCAGAAATTGTCCTGTCGTGTATCTCTCCATAAGAGTGATATAAGACTTCATCCTGAAAGATGTTCTCTTGCTAATCATGTTTCCTCTTTAGACCACAGAATTGACTTTGAAGGTGTAGACACCCTGTAGATCATTGTGCTAATTTCAACAGTTAGTTGACTTAACAATTAAATAGAAATATATTTGGATTATTTAATAAACATAGACACGAGTAATATAGGTACGTGACTTCATTCAAAACTATAATAAATTACTTATAGATGGTCTTCCAATAATAACATAATATAATGAGACTTTGTGCTGAAACATCAACTCGATGTTTACAGTTGACTAGTATTTGTATCAATAGATATTAAATTAAATAGAAAAGTACAAAAGGACTTTTAATCCACCATATGGCGATCCTGACCAAAAGGACCTTAGCAAGATTGGTATATTGAAATGGGGCAATCGGACTCGACACATCAGCAAGTGAAAGAAACAGGAGTGGTGAATTCCAACTTTATTGTTCAAGAAAATGCTATCTCAATTTCTGGAGACGTAAGGATTTTGGTTTATATCCTAGTGATAGTTATTGTCTTGAAATTTTGTGTTTCGCTGTGGAAGACCCATCGAAGGATAATTAAAAGGAATATACGAAGAGACATAGCAAGATCCAGAACAAGTGTTGTGTAGACAGTGAAAAGTGTTGGGGATGGTTATTACCCTGTAAATTACTGCTTCAATGTGGAAGATTCATCGGAGAGTAACCAAAAGGAACATAATGGAGAGCCATAGTGAGATCCAGAACAAGTGTTGTGTACAGTGGAAATATTTTGGGTAAGATTTTATTTTTGTAACCGACATATTATTATTTTATGCTAATTTTATTTTAATATTACATTTATTTATCCACTTAATCATTCACATTGGTTTATTGAGTTATGAAATTTTTGTATTTTGTTTGTCGTCCTTATCGTTTGGCAATTTGGTCTATTTAGTAGTGTCAGTGCAGTAAATGTCTTCCTCATGGGAACAACTAATCGTTAAATTAAATATTTTGACGGAAGACATTAGAGGTCAAGCAAAAAGGGCAATTAAAAAGAAAGTTCCAAAAGGGGAAAGTTCTAGGATAGATATACGAAATAATCTTACTAAGTTATTTAATGCTTTTACGCATACGGTAGCACTAGAATGGAATAATTTAGACAATACGCAGAAATCAACTTGTAATGAAAAATTTCAAATAATAAGGGATAAAGTAGTTCAATCATTTCAGGTTTTGAAATATAAAGTGAGAGTACCTATCTCTTGTTTACAATTGATTGACATTAATATTTTGAAGGAAGATAGTGACGAATACGATACATCTGATAGTGACACGACAGACGAAACTAACGACATGCCTCTTACACCCGTAGAATTTTTTAATTTAGCCAGCAAAATCATCCCAACAGAGTATGATGGCTCACCGGAAAAGCTTCAGACAATATTAGACGCATTGGGTCTATTAAAGAGTAATGCTGCTGATCAAGGTGCCAATGCGGTAGCTTTCGTAAAGACCAGATTAACCGGGAAGGCTCGCACGTTGTTAACGAACGAAACCACGGTTGAACAAATAATTGAAACTCTAAGAAAAGGCATAAAAGGTGAACCTTCTACTTTAATAGTGGCCAAACTGAATAAGTTGAGGCAAAATTTCAAGGATACAGGCAACTTTGCGACAGAAGTTGAACAATTGGCTGAGAAACTTAAAATTTCATATTTAGGAGAAGGAATGCCACCTGAGTTGGCAGAAAAATACACTACAGAGGCAACTGTTAAGACTCTGGAAAATAATGCGGCAAACGAAAAAACAAAATTAATATTGGCAGCAGGCAGTTTTAGCACGGTGCAAGAAGCACTTACGAAATTTGTTACAGTCGATACACCTCAAACACAAGCTAGTGTTTTATTTTATAGAGGTAATAGACAGTATCAGCATCAATTTAATAGAGGGCGTTACAATTTTAACAGAAAAGTTAACAATTTCAGGCAACCTAATAATGACAGCAATCGGTCCAATAATCAATCAAATAATGGTCATCAAGGTAACTTTAGAAATAATAATCACTTCAGAGGTAATTATCATAACAGAGGGAATAGTTATTCTAATAGGGAACCGTATAATGGAGATTTTGGACAAAGAAACATAAGAATGTGTAATACAATGGAGGAGTCGGGAAACTCTCCCGACCCCCAGCAAGAGTTGGGGGCTTAGAAACATGTGTTTACTTTTGACCTATCTCTTTCGAATTTTGTAACTCTTTATACTGACATCATGGACTGTATATGTACTTTTATTATAGATACAGGGGCAGATATTTCAATATTTAAGAAAAAAGGGAATTTTTTTCCTTCACAAATAATTAATACAAATCGTAATATAAAAATCAAAGGAGTCACAGAGGGTGCTGTACAATCTCTAGGCACAATTGACACAAGACTTTTTATAAATAACTATTCAGTACAACATATATTTCATGTGGTTCCTGATAATTTTCCTATTCCCGCTGACGCAATTTTAGGCAGAGATTTCATCTCAAACTTCAAATGTAATTTAGATTACTCTCAATGGTTGTTATCATTAAATGTGGGTAGTGAAAAATTGACAATTCCTATACATAATAGTCCGGATGATGATGTAGTAGTAATACCGCCAAGATGTGAAGTAATAAGATTAATTAGTAAATTCAAAAATTTAAGGCAGGATGTTGTAGTTGAACAACAGGAATTAACTACAGGGATATTTGTTGCTAGGAGTATAGTTTCAAGGGAAAATCCGTATGTAAGAATACTTAATTCAACAAATGAAAGTGTATTAGCTTCAATAAAAAGATTAAAGACAATAGAATTAGATAGATTTCATATATACAATATTAACGAAGAAAAGAATAATAGAAGTCAAGAATTGTTTCAGTCATTAGAACAAAATGTGCCCGATTATGTAAAAACAGATTTTTTCAAATTGTGTGCTGAATTTTCCGATGTATTTGCTCTAAAAAATGATATATTAACGTGTAATAATTTTTATTCTCAGAAAATAGCATTAAACGATAATTCACCAGTTTATATTAAAAATTATAGAACACCTCATGCCCATACGGCAGAAATTAACTCACAGGTGCAGAAAATGATCAAAAATGGTATAATAGAACCATCCACGTCTCCATACAACAGTCCAGTATTGCTAGTGCCTAAAAAGTCTCAAACAGGAGATAAGGCATGGAGACTATGTATAGATTTTAGGCAAATAAATAAGAAAATTACACCCGATAAATTTCCGTTACCAAGAATCGACTCTATATTAGATCAACTAGGTAGAGCCAAATGGTTTTCTGTGTTAGATTTAATTTCGGGGTTTCATCAAATTCCGTTGGAAGAAGATTCGAGAGATCTTACGTCATTTAGTACTGAATATGGGTCATACAGGTTTACCAGATTACCTTTTGGATTGAATATAAGTCCAAACAGTTTTCAAAGGATGATGACAATGGCATTTACTGGGTTAACGCCAGAAAAAGCTTTTCTATACATGGATGACTTAATAGTTATAGGATGCTCAGAAAATCATCACTTGAAAAACCTAAAACACGTATTCTCAACTTGTAGAAAATTCAATTTAAAATTGAACCCACAAAAATGTAAATTTTTCAGAAAAGAAGTCACTTATCTTGGTCATCTTTTATCGGATAAGGGAGTCTTGCCAGACAAAT
The DNA here is from genome assembly GCA_910591685.1 of Galerucella tenella. Taxonomy (NCBI): domain Eukaryota; kingdom Metazoa; phylum Arthropoda; class Insecta; order Coleoptera; family Chrysomelidae; genus Galerucella; species Galerucella tenella. The sequence continues at coordinate 5,011 of CAJUYH010001813.1, forward strand.
CTAAGTATGATGTTGTGCAACGATACCCGGTGCCGAAAACAGCTGATGAGGTTAAGCGATTCGTAGCGTTTTGTAATTACTATAGAAGGTTTATCCCGCAGTTTGCAGAAATTTGTTTACCTTTAAATTCATTGACGAGAAAGAACGTAAAGTTTAATTGGACAAATGATTGTCAAACTGCATTCGAAAAACTCAAAGATTCATTAGTTAACCCCCCAATTTTGCAGTATCCAGATTTTACTAAACAATTTGTTTTAACAACTGACGCTTCTAATACGGCTTGTTCTGCCATACTTAGTCAAAATTTTAATGGGATAGATTTACCTATAGCATTTGCATCACGGGGCTTTTCAAAAAGTGAATTTAATAAACCAATTATTTTGAAAGAGCTTACAGCCATACATTGGGGTATTAAACATTTCAGATGTTACCTGTATGGAGCGCCTAAATTCTTAGTTAAAACTGACCATAAACCGTTACAGCATTTATTTTCAATGAAAGATCCAACTTCAAAATTAACTAGGATTAGATTAGATTTAGAGGAATACGACTTTGAGATTGAATACATAAAGGGTGCAGACAATGTGGCTGATTCGCTCTCAAGGATATCTATAACTGACCTTAAACAAATCCATCAGAGTAATGAACAAATATTAGCGATTACGAGATCAATGACTAAGCAAAACAACAAAAAAGATAACCTAACACAAGTCAGGGGTAAACATGTAGAAAGTAATGAGAGTAACATTAAAATTCATAAAGCTAGTAATTCCCTAGACATATTAAGATTGCCTATCTTACGTTTTGAGTTAAAGCCGACATCACTGAGGATGGTCGTACGGCATAAAAAGAAAATGCTCATTGAATGCACGTATTGATATTGTAAATGACAACTTTGATCTGGGTCAAACGTTGTCTCAGTTAGATGAACTGGCAGTAATCAATAACGTGAATAAAGTGAAATTATTTATTAATGATAAGATATTTTTACGGTGCACCGAAAGTATATTAAAAAGTGTAGGCAATATAGCATTGAAACATTTGCATATAGTAATTTGTGAAGAACCAAAAAAGGTAACAAGCAAGGATGAAATAAATGACTTACTGAAAAAATATCACAATGATCCACTCTTAGGAGGGCATTGTGGACAGAAACGGTTACTTAAGAAACTTAAAAACTTGTATAGATGGAAAAAGATGTCAAAAACAGTGGCTGATTTTGTAAAATCATGCCACAAATGTCAAATTAACAAATCCAGAATAACTCATGTAGAGCCATTAGTTATAACTCCTACTCCGCAAGAAGCATTTGACTTAGTGTGTATAGATACAATTGGTCTTTTCTTGAAATCTAATTCTAATAATGTTTACGCAGTGACTATTCAATGTGAACTAACGAAGTTCGTGGTCATGATACCTATTCCTAATAAAGAAGCGAAGACAGTAGCCAACGCAATTTTTGAACAATTCATTTTAATATACGGGCCGATGAAAGAAATTAGAACTGACATGGGGCTGGAATATAAGAACGAATTACTAACAAACATTTCCAAATTATTGAATATAAAACATAATATTTCAACAGCATATCACAGCGAAACTATAGGTGGATGTGAAAGAAATCATAGGGTTTACAATGAATATGTCAGAAGTTACATAAACGAAACACACACAGACTGGGACGTATGGTGGAAATATTATGCTTTTTGTTACAATACAACACCAAGTTCGTATCACAATTATACACCTTTTGAACTTATATATGGGAGACGATGTAATCTTCCAGAGGAATTAGTTAATGGTAACATTGAACCAATTTATAACATTGACGCTTATGAGCAAGAGATAAGGTATAGGTTAAAGACAGCGCATATACGTGCTAAATTATTCCTAGAAAAAAGTAAAGAAATTAGAAAAAAGTCATGGGATTTAAATATTAATCAAAATCACCTCAATAAAGGGGATGAAGTGACCTTAAAAAATGAGAATGCTCGTAAATTAGATGCTAGGTATGGTGGACCGTACATCGTACTTGATACAATAGGCCCTAATTGCACTATACAAGCGAGGAATGGCAAACAAAGTACCGTTCACAAAAATAGGTTACAAAAGTACTATCCTAAATAAATTTAAAAAAAAAAGCTGTACATATATGTATAACTAATTGACTTAATATTATCTATTAGTGCTTATGTATAATTCTCATTTATGTAATAGGTTATTGGGTACCCAAATATCAACATATGTTATGTATTTGTATTTATATTGTTTATATTCCTCTCTGTAGTAATAATAACTATTTTTATCTATTTATAGAATCTGCAGAATCTATAGAATTTTAAATGCAAAGATCATCTAAAAGTAATAAGTAGTTTAATTGCCTAATTATTTGTTTACCATTTTTTCGAGTCAAGTTCAAGATAGTATCTTATTACGCAATATGATACATTTTGTCAGCAAATAATCACTTACCTACATTAATAGTGTTTGAATTGAGATATCAGCGTTAGTTAGTTAGGAGACGAAATTCCAGGTTTGATCACCCTGTAATTTTGTCTTTCAAAGGGTGGGCATGTAGACACCCTGTAGATCATTGTGCTAATTTCAACAGTTAGTTGACTTAACAATTAAATAGAAATATATTTGGATTATTTAATAAACATAGACACGAGTAATATAGGTACGTGACTTCATTCAAAACTATAATAAATTACTTATAGATGGTCTTCCAATAATAACATAATATAATAAGACTTTGTGCTGAAACATCAACTCGATGTTTACAGTTGACTAGTATTTGTATCAATAGATATTAAATTAAATAGAAAAGTACAAAAGGACTTTTAATCCACCATAAAGGGATTAAGATCCTATCAAGAGAAAATAATTACAATAAAAGATTATTCTTAGAAATGTCTTATATATTTCAAGAGGATGACCGGATTAATAAGAAAACAGACATTCAAAACTTAAGTAATCTTTATTCTCTCCCTTTAACCTTGGATAAACATAATTTTCATAAACATTCAAATAATAATTACAATAATTTTTAATAAACTTTGGTACCTCCCCCGTATTCTAATTCAATTATTTTTGATAAAGTCATTACTTATTCTTCTTTTTACTGTATCTCGTATAAAAGAAGATCTATTCTTAACCTATTTTCGATAATTAGTCGAATTCCACGTGTTTGTGTGGATTCTTCAATTTGTTTTAAAATGAATTTTTATATTTTAACTTTTTAATTATTTTATAATGTGACTGTATGTGACTATAACTAGGGCTCTTAAAGCCATTTGGATTGTTTTTTCTTAAAATAATTTGCTTAATGCTTTTCCCGGGTATAACATCAAGGATACATTCTCGATTAGCGTAAGTTATAAAACTGTGTAGCGAACTGTTTTGTAAATTATGTCTTTTCTCACTTTTGTAGTTCCCTGAAGATGTAAATAAATATTTACGAAAGCTTGGAAATCTAAAAAGAGTACTCTTTTCCTTCACTATTGCTGCTTACCTCAATATTTGTCTGTTGGTGGTAGAAAGACCAGCATAGCTTGGTCGACCATCTATGTATAACAAGACGAACCTCTTGCGTAGTGGTTGAAATACCGATACCTTCTCCACACCCATTTGCAGTATATATATATATATATATATATATAAATTTTTTTGGGGATGTGACAATAATACCAAAGTGTACTCTTTTAAGAATTTAATCCGAGCTTTCGAACCACTATGTGTTCATTATCAAGGACTGAAAATGTTAAATAAAATAAATTATATAGCAGATAAATTAAATAATAATACTTACATAATATCTAAATGAGATTAAAGGTAAAAAAGGTGTATAAATGGTAATAAATTAAACATTTGTATAAAATAAAACTCAAAAAACAATATATTATAAAAAAATTTTTTGACAGACGTATAAATGAAATTGTTTAAACATTCTCTATAGTTATTCGTTTTTTTAAATTATTCAAGTTTTGTTTTTCAAAATCCAAAAGATATGCATATATTACACTTAGATTATTTATATCCGTTTTTTTATTAATACATCTATCTTCTTGTGATATATAGGCTGTTTCTAAAAAGATCTGTTTTTTGTAATTGATTTCTGTCGATAAAATTTTGGCATGCTCATAATTCATTATGTGGCCTTCAGAGAATACGTGTTCAGCAAGTGCACATTTCTCTGGGTGAAGTTTGCTGTCACTTTTATGGGACGTTATTCTATTAGCAAGAGACCTTTTTGACTGACCAATGTATTTCTTATCACAATTTTTACAAGGAATTTCATAAACTATACTATATACTATTTGTCACATCCCCAAAAAAACTCCCATTGAACAAATAGTTGGCAAATAATTCTCATTAAATTATATATATATATATATATATATATATATATATATATATATATATTCCAATTCCACCTAATTCTTGATTAATGAATCCTAAATGTTAGCCTGTTTTGGTATATACCTATTCGTAATGCGTTTTATTACATACTTATTTCTTTTCAGGTGTGTCCAACAAAGTGATAGAGATATATACTACTCGTTTGAGAAAGCTACTGTGTTAGCCAAACACGTCACAACTTTAAGTTTAATCTAATGTAGATTTTAACAAATTGAATTGTTTTATTTCATTATTTGGTATTTATTATCATTGATGTATTTAAATTATATTTTTCCATTTAGTCAATTTGTACTAAAAAATGTTTGTTTATTCATATTCTGCATAGAATAGATTAAATGATATATGAAAACCAAAATTTGTTATTATTATTACATGAAATCTTCCACCTATTTGATTATTGTGCAAACCCATACATACCCTTGCTTTTATAATGAAACAATAACTTTTTTATATTATCAATTTATTCAACATCGGTTACAAACCCTTGCTTATATAATGAAACAATAACTTTTTTACATTATTAATGTTTATTATTCGTTTATTACCTATTTCTGCGACTTAAGCTAATCATCGAACATTGACAAATCCAGGACTCATTGAGTTTTATGGTAATTTCATGTGGGGATTGTAATATTGTTGAGGAACTCATACATAAGCTTTCAATACATTTTTCATTGGAACTGTCAATTCCACATAAAATTATGTGACCAGCCTTGAAAACCTCTTCACCAGTCATCTTCCTTAATTGGCCGAAAACTTTCACTCACTTTTATATGTGTGATCCCTTTAGTTTAAACTTCAACTGAACTGAACTGCCAACTCCAACGATGAACTGAACACGAACGTAAAGTTTATAATTCCTACTTAATCCAGAATATCCGAAATTGATATCTCTACTTTCACAGGCGTTATTAATAGATATATCTAATAACACAAATCCAGCAATACAACACTAAAATTTCGAAAACGAAGCTAATATCAACAAAAGAATCAGAGCGTAATAACTAATGAATGAGAATAAAATGACAGAATATTTGTTTTTCACACCTCAATCCGACATCTTGTCATTCGCAGCGCCATCTCGCGGTGCGTGACTTTTCCCTATATATTATTATTATTTATTGATATCGAGCATTCCACGTGTTTTTTAGTATTTTGAAATATTTTTTATCAATAATTTAAAAACTAGCATTATTCAATAAATGTTTTTCATCATAAACCACTCAAAAATTTTTCGTTACTTTGGATTTTAAGTACAATCTCCTTAATCCTTTTGGGCTACACCGGTCCTGTTTTCACCTAAATTAATACTCCCATGATGGAATAAAACAATTTAATTTGTTGGAATCTACATTGAATAATGTAGATTTTAACAAATTAAATTGTTTTATTTCATCATTTAGTATGGATCTACATCAAGTAAAAGCCTCATCTATTCAATTTTTGGTTCGTCTGCAAGTAAGAATATTCGGTGAATCCGAGGTCGGTCAGTAAAATCATTTAGGAAATTTGAAATTTTGATTGTGTCATAATTTATCGCTAATTAATTACCATAATTAAAAATTATGGCACAAAGATTCAAATTTTCTAAATGGTTCTGCTCGGTTAATGGAGGTTCTAGCTCCTAGCTCTAGTAGCTACGTGCCAATAATAATTACAGTTAACGGAATACGATTTAGTATTTTGGTATTCTTCGTACAGTTAACGTTATCGTTTACAATGTTTAGTGCAAATAAAAGTGATAATTATATTCAAACAAGGAACAATATTCTACAAGCTGAGAAATCAAAATTCATAGGAGGCCAATTAAATCTAACTGTTAAAGAACTGAGAGTGAACGAGATAATTTTAAAAATTAAAAATTCCGAGTTTAAAAATGGCTATGAAAATGAATCCACGTTTTTGGCGGCCCAACATTTTTTTAACGCAAGGGAAAAGATACAAAAATCCGAGATGTTCTCCATAATAAAAAAAATACCGAAAGGTGGTTCTTTACACACTCATTATTTATCTGGTGTATCAGCTGATTTCATTATCAACAATATTACATACAGAGAAAATATTTACGGGTGTAATGTAAATGGAGTTTTCAAATTACGATTTTTTGAAGATGGGAAACAGGATACTACTTGTGCTTGGAAAAAGCTAGAAGATTATCGAAGAGAAGATTCTAATTTTGATGAATGGCTGCGAAAACAACTAATATTAAATGTAGAGAATCCATACCAAGTATATCCAACAGCAAGTTCTATCTGGACAAAGTTTAAAGATACTTTTGATACGCAGTACGACATGGTGTGTTATAAACCTGTATTTGAGGAATTTATTTATCAACTTTTGAAAGAAGTTCATTCAGACAATGTTATTTACACGGAGCTAAGAGGAACATTGATGCCACTGTATGAATTAAATGGCAAAATTTATGATAACAAAGAATTTATAGGAATTTTTGTAAATATCGTAGAAAGATTCAAAAAGGAGTACCCAGATTTTGTGGGCGTTCGTTATATACAATCTGCGTATCGTGGAATGACTCTTCAAGATTTAAAATCACAGCTTGAAAAATTAATAGAACTAAAAGCAGATTTTCCAGATTTTATAGCAGGTTTTGACTTGGTAGGATATGAAGAGGAAGGCCATAATTTGTTCGAAATTCACGAACTTTTATTGAAATATAACAAAACTTTGAAATTCTATTTTCATGCAGGCGAAACAAATTGGTTCGGACATACTGACCTTAATCTAATTGACGCAATACTTCTAAATAGTAGCAGAATAGGTCATGGTTTTGGTTTAAACAAACATCCCTTAGTGATGAAATTAGCAAAAGAAAAAAATATTTGTGTGGAGATATGTCCAATTTCAAATCAAGTACTTATGTTAATTTCTGATCCAAGGAATCATCCAATGATTAGTTTAATGACAGATGGTTATCCTGTGGTTATTTGTAACGATGACCCATCAGCATGGGAAACGATTGGATTAAGTTACGATTGGTACGTGGCATTTATGGCGATGACTTCAGAAAATGGTGGAGTAGAAATATTAAAACAATTTGCTTTGAATTCTATTGTATACAGTGCAATGGATGATAATGAAAAAGAAACAACTCTGCAGAAATGGGAGAAGACTTGGCAGACATTTTTGGATGATACACTTTTGGTCCATGAATAATACTAATATAAATAATTCAATATTTTGCTGATTAGATTGTTATTTTAATCTATTCTGTAATGATCAATAAATATGTATTATTGAGAATTTTATCAGTATCAAAATTTACAGGATTGTTCTTGAGTAATTGTACAAAGAAGTGAATTGCAGTCTTCACTGTTTACTGTTTACACAAACAACGCCAAGGCAATGGCTAACAAATTGACAAAGGACGCAGAGTAAACCTTATCATTTCATCTGTGCTATCAATCATCAACGTAAAAGTTTAGTTATTCAAGAAAACATCGCCATCTTCGGTGAAAAATATTGACTATATCTTCAATCATAACACATGACGACTACAGGTGTCGCTGGGTATGCTGTATAGTTTTTTCACGAGTAAGTTTCCAGCCCCTGCGAGAGACTAGTAAATTATCTATGGACGAGACAACGTGCCTCATAATAGTATATTAAGTACCAGTGTCAAAAACGTTACTTTAGTCACGAGTTTTCTAAGGCACGAGTGGATCGAAGCAGAGCGAGTGATTAAAGATGGTTTTGACACTAGTTGCTTACTATACTTTTTCTACGCTGCTCACAGGAAAAAAATAATCAAATTATATTATATTCACAGGCAATTATCTACGTGTCATTGTAAAATCAAATTTCAGTTCTGTGTCATTTGATTTTTCAATGACACGTCAGTCAATGTCTGTCATATTGTGAATATAATAATATAATTTTTTTTCCCGCGCGCGTAGAAAAAGTATAGTAAGTACCTAGTTTCAAAAACATCTTTAGTCACTCGTGCCTCAGAAACTAAAGAAACGTTTTTGACACTGGGTACTTAATATACTATTATTTCAGTAAAGTTCGAGTTTCTATAAAATATCATAGTATCATTACCGTCGCGCCCTGCTAGCCGTCCAAATGAATCCAATGTTACAAGGAATATTTGTTAGTATAGTCAAACGCGCTTATATCTTGCGGGTCCAAAGGTCACTAACCATATGTATCAAACCAGAAAACACAGAGGTTACCAAAATATGAAATTACACTTTTTCTTTAATTCTCAAAATAATCTATTAGATTAAGTACCATTTTTTCTTGCTTGATGATGCAAAAAACCGGAAAATTACTACTTATTATTCATATTGTCACTTGGAATTGCCAGTCATAAAACTGACATATTTAAATAAAAACTTTTCTGGTGAAAAACTTTTTAGAATCGCTGAAAACTAAATGAATACCTATCCTTTCCTTCCCCGTCAAAATTGCATAACGAGGGTCACACGGCAGTACCTCGTAAGTAGAAAACATGTATTGTACTTTAAAGTGTTTCAAAGTTATGTCCAAATACTTATAATCGATATTTTAGAATAAGATTTTGTCGAAAGTTTTTCGTTCTAAGCAATGTAGTGTGAGATAGGTGGCGGCACACATTTTAAAGCGAAATAATTAAATAACCGAATATCATCAAAAATGTTACTTACGAGGTACTGCCGTGTAGCCCTCGATAAGTCTGTCTTATTCATCTTACTGATTTTATGTGGAAGTTATTATTAATCGCAATATAGAAAACAAAAACTGTGAGTATGTCTTTGTTGAATCATATGACCCATATGATAAGACTGCATTTGACTATATGCCCAAATCTTAACGGATTAATCACATTTATGGCCGCCATATCAGTTACTGTTGATCTTAGTACTGGAAAATTAGTATATTATACACCAAGGTGGTGAAGACTATGATTATTGACCGAGTACCAAAATTATTTCGCGATGGGCTTTTCCCCGAGTGGAATATATTTTTATAACTTTGCAATAGATCCATCCCTGACTGCTCAATTCTTCTTATCTCTGTGATAATCCTATCTTTCAATTCCTAAATATTGGCAGGTTTTGTTTTATACACGATGTTTTTTAAGTGACCCCACAGAAAATAGTCTAAAAGATTCTTGTCGGGAGATCGCTGGGGCCGTTCGATAAAACCACTCCTTCCAACCCATCTTTTGGGAAACACATTTTTTAGGTATTGCCTCAAATATTGTCGTTTGGGATATTGTTATTGTCTGAAAGTTTCGAATGATGAAATTTCTACATTAATATGTAATTGGAAATTCTAACTTTATACCTTTTAAAGCAACGGGATCAGAGACTGGTGGGTTTTCCCAACATTGCTTCGACATGATGGAATGGGCTCGTTTACTAAAATTTTTAAATCACTTTTAACTGTCGTAAAACAAAGTACTGAAGATGAAAATATGATTCTGAAAATATCTTCTGTAAGTTCCTTGTGGCATTACTTATTCTTTTTGGAATCAAACCACAATAATGTTTTTTATTTTTTATTTCGACGTTTCGGTAGCGTTCCAGCTACCGTTGTCAAGATTAACTAGCAATAAAATAAAAAACATTATTGTGGTTTGATTCCCAAAAGAATAAGAAAAAAGAATGATTCTGAAAGTTTCATGTCAATAGAATATGTCGTTCTCCTAATACAACCAATTATTAAACAAGCATACCGTAGCGGGGCGAAGACTATGACTGTGACGTCACCGCAATACGCTTCTGACTGCAACGTGCCTCGCATAAGATAAGTGTTTCGAAACTGAAACAGCTTTTTTAAAAAGAATTTATTTGATATAAGTAACAAGTACATCTATTCGTTAGAATGGGTAGACAGAAAACGGAAAATATTATAATAATAAAGGTTCACATGTGCATAATAGATAGCGTTAGAATTCTTAGTAAAGGTGTCAGCTTTCTGTAGGTGTCATGGCATTGTCATCTCGTAACTCCTCCATCCCTAAGACGCAAAAATAATGGAATGAGTGGATTATTGGAAATATATGATAAAATTTTGAGGGTTTTGATTTTAGGATAGGAACATGAATAGAAAATATTAATTTGGAGCCGGAAAAGGTCACTTGGGTTCCAAGAAAAGTATAGTATGTTAAGATATTATTGAATTTAGGTATTTGATTGACTTTATATATTGGATTTAAATGTTTGATCAAATCTAAAATTTCGTAGTTCGATATTATTGAACTATGAAGAGTATTTAATTTTGAAAAGAGAACGGCATTTTCGATATTATCAATAAATGAAATTAGATTCTGGCAATCGAGATTTATCTGACTTATTGTTCCTTGAAAAGTTATGTATCTACCTAAAGAGTCAATTTGATTTAATATAGACGCTTGAAATTTTTCTAGATTAATATGAAGTTTTTGTTGATTTTGCCAAAGTGTTGTCAATGATTGATTATAGTGATCAATTAATTTTTTGGACAAAGAGGTTTGTAAATTTAGTTCGTATGATACATGTTTTTGATTCTCTTGTAAAAGTTTAATTGCATTATCATAACGGTCACCGTCATCTGAGTCTAAATTTCCAAATAACCATTTATTGACTTTACCTAATCCATTGATTAAGCCCCTCTTTGAACGCATATGGGGATACAAATTTTCAAATTTTCTTTCTAAAGAGTTAATTAAAAATTCAGTTCTTTCTATCATGTTTTCACTCAAACCATGATATGATATGGGATTGGAACTATTGATTTTTACTACTGTTTTTTGTATAATGGAAAAGTGAGTTTTTAATGTATCTATCTGTTTAACCTCTTCCTTAACATCTAAGTAGTGAATAAATGTATGTTTTGTATATATAATCCTAGCTTCACCTATTTCTACTGGATGTATTATATTTTCTAAGGGCGTAATACTAATTTCTTCCTTAATACTATTTATTCTAATTATTAGAAGGGCCAGCCACATCAGGAGTGTTAGTAACTTCATCGTCCTGTGGGTCCTGTAAAACGTTATTTAAATTAATTCTAGGTTTCCTAATAATACTTTTATGATAGGTGCCTTTATTTGTTTCTAATAAAACACCTCTATCATTTACTACCTTCACCTTTTTAAATTTCGGTAGTTTTTTATCGCGGAATTTAGTCTGCTGATTCTTGTGCTGATAAATCGGGGGGATCATTTTGATTTTGATTGATTTTTGTAATAAAATTTTCTTTCACTTTTTCGTTACGTTCTTTTATTGATTTATATAGGTTTTTACTAGCTTCCTTGTGGTTTTGAACATAATAAGATAGGACTAGGTGATCATTAAGATCAAAGGGGTCTGGATTGTCTATATGACCTTTGATAATTTCAAAAGGGGTATATTTTGTAGCAGAATGTATAGAATTGTTGTAGCTTAGTACAGAATGTTTCATTATTTGGGTAGGAGATAATTCCTTGCTTTCTTCTCGTAGACATCTGAAATGTTCTATTAAACTAGAATGAAAACGTTCTACCGGCGAGTTTGAGTTACTATTTTTAGCTGTTGTGTAATGAAGTTCAATTCGGTGCAATTTACAAAAATCTTCCAAGTCTTTATTTTTAAACTCAGTGCCACTGTCGGTAGTTATTTTAAAGGGGAGTCCGTGGTGGGTTATGAAGCTCAATAAACTATCTACTACTGAAATGTCGCTAACGGTATTAAGGGGATAGGCTTGACCATATCTGGAAAATGAATCAATAACAGTAAGAAATGGGGTATTGGATATTCTAAACACATCCATGTGTATATGATCAAATGGCTTGGAAGAAGTTGGTGTCAGATTAAATTTGACTATGGGTGGGTTCCGGTCATATTTATTTTTTAAACATACTTCACAACTATTAACAAATTTCTTGATGTCTTCCGACATTTTTGGCCAATAATAGACTTTGGTTAAAGACATTTTCAGCTCGTTAATTCCGCGGTGTCCTTTTTTGTATACGTGATAGTATTGCATTTTTTCTTGTTGTTCTTCGATACTAGGAATATCGCTTAAAATTTTTGTACAGTGAATAAGTTTGAATGCTGAATTTTTTAAATATTTTTGGAGTGTTACTACAAAAATTTCCGGTAAATATTGCGTTTTAAAATATAAAGCATAGGTATATTTAAGATTAAAAAATTCTTTGGCAAATTTAAAAATACTTTCATCTAAGTTTCTTTGTGGCAAGGTGAAATTTAGTCTGGTGTTTTCAAATACATTTTCTTTCCTACATAATGTTTCTAAAATATCACCGCAAGTTAAAATTATTTGATTTTTATATTGGTTCACTGGCCTATCCGTAATGGGTATGGAAAGGATTGGATTCTCTATAGAGGTATGTACTGTTTCTACATCGCTGTTTGAAATATTGTCTATAAAGCGGGGGTTGGATTTGGACATTTTGTATTATGTTTATTCTATTTTGATCATTTTTTAATGTATTATTATTTTCGTTAGTATTGTCAACGTCATTAGGTGACAGATTTGGCAATTCCGTCAGGTTTCCAATTTCTTGTTGAATTCTAGAATCGATATCATCTATATTGACGTCTAATGAAGCGGTTTCTAAAGCGTTGAAATCGTGGTTGGGAGGTGCTCTTGACAAAGCATCCGCCACTTGGTTGAGTTTACCTTTTTGATACTTGATAGTATATTCTAATTCTTCTAATTTAAGCCGCCAACGCATAAGGCGTGAATTCGGCTCTTTAAAAGAAAATAACCATTCCAATGGCTTATGATCGGTCAAAATATTAAAAACGTGGCCAAACAAGTATGGACGAAAATACTTACAACTGCAAGTAATTCTTTTTCTATTGTCGAATAATTAATTTCGGCAGAGTTTAAGGTTCGGGAGGCGTAGCATATAGGGTGATTATCTTGACTCAGTACTGCTCCTATCGCGTACATAGATGCGCCTGTCATAATTTCGAAAGGTTTTTCAAAATCGGAATAAGCCAATATGGGCTCTGATATTAGTAGATTCTTACATTTATTAAAGCAATCGATAAATTCTTTAGTGTGTTTAACTTTATTATCTTTTTTAAACAGTTTGTTAAAGGCTTTGTTAGTTTTGCGAAATTTCGGATAAATTTTCGGTAATAACCAAGAAGTCCAAGAAATTATTTTATTTCTTTCTGAGTTTTTGGAATTGGAAAGTTATTTATAGCATGAATCTTTTTCGGATTGGGTTTAATACCCTGGGGTGTCACAACGTGTCCAAGGAATTCTACCTCCTTGCGCAGAAATTCACATTTGTCCAACTGGGCTTTTAGGCTCGCCTCTTTTAATTTTTCAAAAACCAATTTTAAATTTTGGATGTGCTCTTGCAATCCAGTGCTGATAATAATTATGTCATCCATGTATACAAGACATATTTTGTTTTGGAGGTCTTTTAGGACCTCGTCCATGATTCTTTGAAATGTACTGGGTGAATTACGAAGACCCATTGGCATTCTAAGGAATCCATATTTTCCATTATCGACATTGAATGCAGTTTTATTAATAGAACATTTACTCATTTCTATTTGGTAGAAACCACTAGCAAGATCAAGTGTACTGAAGTATTGGGCTCTACCCAATTTATCTAAAGTTTCATTAATATTTGGGATAGGGTAACGGTCGCTAATTGTTTTCTCGTTTAGCTTCCTGTAGTCTACTACGAGACGCCACTTTTGCTGTCCCGAAGCATCCATTTTCTTTGGCACTATCCATATTGAAGAGGACCAGGGACTAGAAGAAGGTTTAATAATACCTTTCTCCAGCATATCTTCTATTTGTCGACTCACCTCTTCTTTAAGAGCGTAAGGATACCTATATGATTTCACATGAACAGGAGCTTCGTCTTTGGTTTTTATGACATGTTTAACCTTAGACGTAAATGTAAGTGGGTCACCCGGTTTTAAAAATATTTCTGGAAATTTTCGGCATAAATTTATTATACTATTTTTCTCTTCGCTGTTCATATGTGTCGTTCTAATCAGATTTTAAATATCATTCTTCTTTAAATTATCTTTAAATTAATTATTAAAACATTCAAATTTATTAGTTTTATATAAATCCGGTACATAAGGAATAGAATTTATCGGTCTCAATAATTTAATGCATATATTTTTATTGGTCTCGTTAATGAATTCAACTGAAGCGAATCCATTTTTGGCCAAAGTTAGTGACTCTGGTATATAAATATCACCTAATATATAGTTTTATCGATTAAAATTTCACCATTACTGGTAGTAACAGGGATTCTTTTCAAAATTCTTTCATATGGGCCAACTGAAATCCGAAACCTTATATCAGACGGCTTCCTAAATTTAAGAGGAATTATGGCGTTATCACTAATTAGCCGTTTATTCAATGTTGAAATTCATTGTTATTAAGTCATTAATTCCGATAACACCATCGAAAAATTCGTGGAAATCATACAGTATAAAATGTAACATATGATTATAATTAAACTCACGGAATGCAGGCATTTCCGCTTGATATCTAATATTCTTTATGCCTAGAGGATTGAAAGTGATACATTCGAGTGAAAAATACCGTTGGGAAAAAATTTTTCTGCAACGATAGTTTTTAAAATAGATTTCGTACTACCAGTGTCTATAAGCAATTTTAATGGAGGATTTTGAATTTCAATATAGGGCAGTGGGTTATTCGAAGTTATATTGAGTTCAGGTGGGCTGATCATTGAGGCTCTGCTCTGGGTTGCGATAATCGATTTCATCATTCAATTGGTGATTACCACCCTGATCTACATATTGGTTATTATCATATTCTTGGGAACCAGCATCATTTTCGTTGCAATCATTAGCAAATAATTCTTCCGATATGAAGTCATGTCTTTGATTATTATTATTTGAAAAATAGTTATTATTTCTATTATTTTGATTTCAAGTTCGTTTACTATACATTGAAGGGATTCTGGAAGTCGTGGACATAGGTTGTGGTTTAGGTAATTGATTTTGAGGAATTGGTTTGGGCTTGAAAACATTTCGCGGTGGTCCGAAGACTTGCGAAATTGTTGGATAATTATTTTTTTGTAAAAATGGGCGTTGTTGAATATTTATTAGCTGAGAGGGCCATTCATATTTTTTGGAGTTTTGTCGATATTGACTTGTATTAGAAGAATTGAATTGTGAATTCGATTGATTATTATTATAATTGTTATTTGGAAAATTAAATTTTGGAGATGAATATATATATATATATATATATATATATATATATATATATATATATACAAGGTGGGGCAATCTTCTGACATCGGAGGATTACATCGTTGTGGTGAGAGATAGAAATTTATTATTTTGTGTGAGCTAATACAGTTTTTGAGGGCACATTTTGGAAATACTTTCGATTCTACAGGGTGTTCCAAAACCACGTAGCAGCACAAACTTACATTTTTTTAAATGGGACGTACTATATTTTGTACAAGAATCGAAAAGATCTCACCGAGAGCGTTACAAAAATATAGCACTCTAATATATTATAAGGGTGTTTCACAAAGATATGGCCAATTATTAGCAAAAAAGACCTCCTCTTTAACACTCTGCAGAACAGTAAATTAAAATAAATCAACATGTCTTTGTATTCAAATGTCATACAGACATCATTGGCTGTGCTCAGTGTTGATAAATTTTTTCGTCTGTGGCTTCTTTAATACAGGGTGAAATAAAACGCAAATCAAGCAATATCTCAACATTTTTAAATGAATCACCCTATAAGTCTTTTTACAATTTGTTAGTACAATTAATAAACTTTCAAACGATGTAGTAAACTTAGGGCATTAGTTAATGGAAAATCGTAGATATTTTATGATAATGGTCAAAAACAAGTATTTTACGTACATAAATAAAATGGTATTAAATTTTTACATGCAACCTCTTGTAAATTTTAACATTTCTAAGGCATAAATTCTAATCGTAATTTTGGATGCATCTACAATATCTAATCAATGAAATAAAATGTTTGCTAATGCCATAGGTACCTGGAATTACCAAAAATTTCATATTTATTCATGTTTGAGAATGGGCGAAACATAATCAAGCCATATTTTGGATTATATCAAAATAGTATCTACTAATAAATGTCAAAGAAATATTGCTGTAGTCTTCGTTTGTGTTTAGGAAGTTGATTCAAACACAATAGTTAACTTATGGTTCCAACAAGATGGAGCATCTGTATATCAGAAATTTTACCGACAGGTGGATAGGACGTGGTGGACCAATTTCGTGGCCTCCTCGATCTCCAGATCTCACACCGATGGATTTCTTTTTATGGGGATACATCAAGCAACTTGTGTATAAAACAGAACCTACTACCAAGGAAGACGTGAAAGAAAGGATTCGTAACGCATTTTCTACAAAAACTCCAGCTATGTTGGAAAGAGTAAGATCCTCGTTTTTGAAAAGAATTGTATGGAAGTAAATGGTCGCCATTTTGAACACTTAGCATAAACTACTATACTTTTTATAGAATGTCAATGTTCATTTATGTAAATGTGAGTGTTCTTATAATGTTGGTTTTCATAATTGTTAGTTTTTCAAAAATAGAAAAAGTTGGGAAATAAATTACAAGCTTCCATTTTACATAACTAAGATATACTGTTTGTGGTGACTTAAGTAATTATTTCGTAAAGACTACAAACTGCTTTTATATTTATTAGTACTATAACGACATCAGCCTACTTATAGTAAACAAAAATATTTCTTCCAACGTAATTCCTTCTTTCCTTCCTCTAATGGTAAGAGTAGAAGTCAAAGATATTTTAGATGCATCCAAAATTACTATTAGAATTTATGCCTTAGTAATGTTAAGATTCACAAGATGTTGCATGTAAAAATTAATTACCATTTAATTTGTGTATGTAAAATACTTGTTTTTGACCATTTTCATAAAATATCTACGATTTTCCATTAACTAATGCCCTAAGTTTACTACATCGTTTGAAAGTTTATTAATTGTACTAACAAATTGTAAAAAGACTTATAGGGTGATTCATTTAAAAATTTTGAGATATTGCTTAATTTGCGTTTTATTTCACCCTGTATTGAAGAAGCCACAGATGAAAAAATTAATTAATACTGAGCACAGCCAATGATGTCTGTATGACATTTGAATACAAAGACCTGTTGATTTATTTTAATTTACTGTTCTGCAGAGTGTTAAAGAGGAGGTCTTTTTTGCTAATAATTGACCATATCTTTGTAAAACACCCTTATAATATATTAGAGTGCTATATTTTTGTAACGCTCTCGGTGAGAACTTTTCGATTCTTGGACAAAATATAGTACGTTCCATTAAAAAAAATGTAAGTTTGTGCTGCTACATGGTTTTGGAACACCCTGTAGAATCGAAAGTATTTTCAAAATGTGCCCTCAGCAACTGTATTAGCTCACACAAAACTATAAAGTTCTATTTATCACCACAACGATGTAATCCTCCGATGTCAGAAGATTGCCCCACCCTGTATATATAATCTTAAATCCCTTCTACCACTTAGTGGTGTAGGGTGTGTTGCAGCTATTCTTTCGTCACGAAATTTTTCCACTCTTTCCTATTTTGAGCTAAGTCCTTCGCTTCTATCCAGCTTCTTCCTCTTTTATCCAGTAATCCAGCTATTACTTTATCCCAAGTTTTTCTTGGTCTGCCCCTTTTTTTATTTTTTTCAATTTTTGCTTTCCATATTCTCTTTACTGGTCTTCGTTCATCCATACGTTGTAAATGTCCCCACCATGGTAGTTGTCTTTCTTCTACAAATTCCAAGGTTGATTGTATACCCAGGTCTTTTCTGATATCTATGTTTTTCATTCTATCCTCTTTTGTTACACCTCTTACTCTTCTCAAATATTTCATCTCTGTCGCCTGTATTTTACTTTTTTGTTGTCCTGTTAACACCCATGTTTCACATCCATATGTAAGTATTGGTCGATGTATTGTTTTGAATACTTTTAATTTCGTTTCTTTAGATATTTCTTTTTTGTTGATAAATTTCGTATTCATGGCATAGTATAGTTTGTTAGTTTTAACTATTCTATTATTAATATCTGCTTCCTGTGTTCCGTTTTCGTCTACTATTGTTCCAAGGTACTGAAAATGTTCAACTTGCTCTATTTTCTCTGCATCTATTCTTACATTTATTTCCTCTTTGTCGTCTCCAATGACCATAACTTTTGTCTTGTTTTTGTTTATTTTCATGCCCATGTCCATCATTGCTGCATTCCACACATTTATGTTTTCTTGTAGCTCTCTTTCATTTTTTGCTATTAATATGACATCGTCTGCAAATGCTTAATGTTATTCCACGATAGTTATTGGAGATGAATATAATCTTTCAAAATTTTCAAATTCGCTTACATATGCTAAAGCGTGCTCAAGGGAATTTGGTTGTTTTAAATGTAGGTTATTTCTTAGCACTCCTGTACATCCGGCTATAAATGTATTTAAAGCAGTTTTATCACAGTGGTGCATTTGACAAATTTTCTCATTTTGGTTTAAGCTTGTATCATTACTGATTCTTTGTATGATACTGCTTCTTAAAATTCTATTTCCAAATTCTAATAAATTTTAATTTCTATACGGTCTATTTCTCGTGAGCTCTTGTATTAAACAATCTAAGTTACGTTTATCTGAAAAACATTGTAGTAACGCATTTTTCAATAAATTCCAATTAGTTAATTCTACCCGATTTCCTACCATTAACTCCGCTTTTCCAATTAGTTTTCCCTGTATGCATTCAAATATGTGTTCGTTTAATTCTCTATCACCATAATTACTATAAGTTGCTATTAAACTTACACATCCAGAAATAAAGGTATTTAGTGTATTAATATCCCCATCATAGGGTTTAATATTTTCTAGCTTTGACTTAAATAAATTCCAGTTAACGGATCGTGGCTCTTGTGCTGCGGTTGCCATTTTCTCTAATTTAATATTACTTAATTTTTTATTCGACTCTGAATTATTTCCACTTTTACTGATAATTAATTTATTGAAAAAGTTTACCAAGTCAGGTTCACTCATAAAAATATAAACTTCTCTATTCGATATACGATAAAAAATAATTATTATTTATTTCGAAAAATTCTCAACAACTATCCTTCCTGAAAACCTCAAAAGGGCTAGGAGAGTGAAAAGGAACTTGGCACTTACCTCGATGGTCGTATATACCAGTTTCTTCCCCGAGTTTCTGCTTCCAAGGGCTCTAGCTGGATCTGTCTCGTCTCCAATAAAGGATAACTTAAAGTCCACGAAAGGGTAGGTTTCACAGATTCGCGATAAAGACGTAGAAACGTCAAAGTCCCGAAACTTATTGTTTTCGGCAAAAGCGAAACTTTCACAAAATTCACGACTTCGCGAATCCTTCTGACTGCGCCAGATAAGTGTTTCGAAACTGAAACAGCTTTTTTAAAAAGAATTTATTTGATAAGTTACAAGTACATCTATTCGTTAGAATGGGTAGACAGAAAACTGAAAATATTATAATAATAAAGGTTCACATGTGCATAATAGATAGCGTTAGAATTCTTAGTAAAGGTGTCAGCTTTCTGTAGGTGTCATGGCATTGTCATCTCGTAACTCATAGAATTTATTTATTTTGTATTAGGTACCTACTTCTTACAAAAATTTTGTGTTAATAAAATAAAATGTGTGGACCTAATTTTAAAAAAGCAGACACTCATTAAATGTTCCAGAAGTGGACTTGCTCTAATGATTATGGAGTTTTTTAATCAAAAACACGAGTTTATTATCTTATAATTTCATACTATGTGACACATCGTTCTTGGCTTTTTTTTTCAAGAACTTTATTCAAATAATATAATACATAATTACAAATTTACATTTCTTGATTTACAAACAGCATTATTTGAACAAGAGACTCATTTCCAAATCGGCAAACACAGTGCCGGTCACGGAACAAATTATCTACAATTTATATACTAAAATCTAACAAATTTAACGTGAATCAAACATCACTCCTATGAGTTCAATTCCCAAACTCCTCTTGAAAATACATTTTTAATTTATATTTGAATTGGTTAATATTCAGACTATCCCCATATAGACTCTGGCAAACTGTTAAATGTTTGTATACTTCTGTTCAGTGGGCTATTTAAAGCTATGTTTGTTCTTACATTACTTAAATATAATGAGTTATGTCTTCTGGTATCATGAGCATGTACATTGTTCACCATCTCTAATTGCGTATTACATTTGAAATTATTATTTATCACTTTGTACAGGAATTTGCTTTGTTCAATCTTTAATATTTCTGCTATTTGAAGAAGACCTGTTGATGTTCTGTAACTGTAGTTAACTAAAACCTTCACAACCTTATTTTGAATTCGAGTCAGAAAGATTAAAAATATCAATATTCTCATAAATACATGCACTCTCAATTGATATACAGGGTGATTCCAGATGTTTTTGGAACTTTAGTTCTTTACGCCAGGTTATGTTTGAGCGACCAGGGGTCGCGACGCAAAAGATCTGACCGTTACGGCGTTACGTTACGCTCCGTTATGTTACATTGCTTCGTTATGTGCCTTGCTTGCGTGCTTGTGCCTCCTTAGTCTCTCTCTCGTTTACGCATCAGCGATTCATAATAATATGCTCCTGCCGGGAATCGAACCCGGGCCGCCCGCGTACAATGCGAGCATTCTACCACTGAACCACCGATGCTATATTGAAATTCTATGCAAAGCTGGTGATCTACTTGAATTTGTTCGGATAAATTTTTACTTTTATTTCCATAATTTTTTTGCGCGATTAAGGGGTCTAGCACATTTACTTTTCGAAATACAGGGTGTTGAAATTTTGAAATCTTGAATGTTTTAATTCGATAACTTTAAAATGGATGGATAAATTGATTTGACATTTGGTAGGTTGTTTTTAAATGTAAAAGTTTGTGCAACTAGTGTGGATATGATGGCCATATCGCACGAGGACGAAGTTTGAGCACGACGCCGTAGGCAGAGTGCTCAATCGTTCAAGTGCGATATGGACAATCCACACGAGTCGAACAGCATATTTTTTCTACGACCCATTCAAGAAAAAATCTAGAAAATAAAAATTTCTATAAACTGTAATATAACTTCAAACTGAAAATTTAACAATACATATTTATGTTTCCACTAATTTTTTTTGTGGTAAACGTACAGTTCTTGAATGTCCAATTTGTATAATGCTACGGTTTCCCTTTTTAAATATACGATGCTGTTATAAGTAGATGTTGCCAGTCGGACTCCCTCATGAAGGGTACCGTACCATTATCTATAATAATGAATATTCTGCTAAATATTTCAAACGTATACCTGTTGTCGTTATTAATACCAAGCAGAATAATTATTTAAAAATAAAATTAACAGAAAAAAAAATTCCTCACGGGGAATCAAACCCGGGTCTACCGCGTGAGAGTCTGGTATGCTTACTACTTAACCACCAAAGAATATGCAAATCGTTTTTCTATAACGTCAAATGTATTACATAATTTTTTGCTTAAAAGGAACTAAAGTTCCTACCGTGTGTCCCGCGACACGTTCTACCTTTTTTATTTTTTATTCTATTCCTGGTCTGGTGGACAAAGTTACGGTTTATCAAAACTTTGAAGAGAGAAATGTTTAAATGTATGTAAGGAAACATCCTCAATCATACTGAATTGCGCGCGTAAATAGGTCGGTAAATTAGATCGCCGATATATATGAGGAGAGAGAGTAGGCTAGATTAAATTCACATATGTCAATAAAGAACTAATTAAGAGAAAACGTGGTAGTTGAAACAAGACTTTGTATTGTAATATAATTATAAGACAACCTTGTGAATAATAGCTTTGAATGTTGTTTCTTTATTATTTACAGGTGAGACTAATAATTAGATTTTGTACATACTGTATTTATAATAATTACTTTATTATTTACAGAAACAATTCTTGTATTATTTATAACCTTGAAGTGAACCCTACCATCTATACTAAATAGAAAGATATTATATGTATTTTATTAGCAGGAATGACAACCGAGCATAAGCTAAACTCAAAATGCTACAAAGTTGTTGTACTGTTTTAGAGTTTGAAAAAATAAATAAAGCTAACTGTTTTCTGCTTCGAACGGAAGATGTAAGCATGTCATTGCTTTTCTCATGTGGCTCCATCGTAGGAGGGAGGAAACGTCCACTACGGAGACAGTGTTATCTTTATCATCAGCTAAGACCTTTAAAAAGTTTATAACTACCATGATTTTTGGAAAGAGAGAAAATGAAAGCGGTGATCAATGTCAGAACACCTTGAAAAAGCAAGAAAAGATGAATTACGAATAGTAGGCTTAGATATTACAATACTGAAAACGTACTTTCTAAAAAAATTGGAATTTTTTTAACTGCAGACAGCCTAATTATAGCTTCTCCAGATGCTATTTATGATGAATGTGTAGTGGAAATTAAATCACCAATGTTGAAAAGAACAAGGAAAACTTATTTTGATGAAGCAGGTGATATTAGTTCCAAATGTATACATCAGATTCAGATGCACATGCACCTCACTGGTAAACAAAGTGATGATTGTTAGAGCTGATCCGGACTTAATTTCTTTTGAAACATATAATATAGGCCAGTTTTGTTGATTATCTACTGAAAAAGATTACCTGTTTTTTGGGAAAAAGCAATATTTAATAAAATTTTATTTGTGAACTGAACTGAACCATTATAGACCAGGGTCGATAATTTTTGAAACAAAAAAAAATAATAGTAGGATGAAACCCATTAGAGAAGGAGGGGAATATGATATAGTTGAAGAAAAAAATAAATTACGGGCGATCCGAGTTCGGGAAGTGGGAGGGGGTGAGTTTTTAAGGGTAAAAAATGGTTATTCTCGATTTCTGGCAAAACTACAAGTCCTACGGAAAAAAGTTAAATGGCAAAGTTGTGAGTAATGAAAAGCTCTACAACTTTTGTATTTACAATTTTCACACATAACCTTAAAATTTATGTGAAAAACTCAAATAACCAAGTTTTTGGTTTTTTATTTTTATCTTTTTCAAAAAAAGTATATTTTTTACGAAATTTCGTGAAAACTTACCTTATTATGTCCCAAATACACTGTAATTCATTTGATTTGAAATACTTTTTTTTTCACCCTATTTTGACTCAATATCAAAAAAGCACCCTAATTTTCAATCGAAAATTCTCGCGTCAAAATATCAGCTTTTTTCAAAAAGTCGGTGGGCTTTTTGTTCGATGAAATCTCTACTTTCTGATAGTCTGAAAAAAAATATACATCTCCATGGTAAATGTTCTCAGAAAATGCAAAAAATGAAAAAAACTCAAATTCGAAGTTTTTTTTAATCACTGTACAATTTCATCGAAAAAATGTGATTGCTGCAATTTTGTCGAGTTAAAAAGTTTATCCACTAAATTCGAATTACATTCATGTCATAGAAAATCTCATAAAATGTGAATATACATGTAAATCGTACTATTGAATTTAGATAGTTCACTTTGAATACATTATAATAATTTTAAAAACGTTAATCTTGACATTTATAAATACACTATCTTGAATTCTAATCACCTATCCGTTAATTTTTGTTTCTTTGATGGCATTTCTTCATCGTTAGACTCGACAAACCTTTCCAACTCTAGTTGATCTTCGAAATCTTCAAGACCATCACCTTTTTCGTCTCCAATGTTATTTCCAATCTGCATTGGTTCTTCATCCACAATTTCATCTGAATCATTTACTTCTTCGTTGGTTTTTTCTTCCATATTGGAGCAATTTTCAGAACCATGACAATTTTCACATAAATTTGTGAATTTTAAACCATGTTTTCGGCAGCCACATTCCAAACTGTTACACCCAGCTTCACAGCGACAGCAAATAGCTTTGAGCAATACTTCCGGAATTAAATCCCTTTCTGTAAATTTGGTCATAATGCCACGTTGATGTTTCTTCCAGCTTCTATCTGTTGTTGTCAATTCGTTGCCTAACCAAGTTTGAAGCTGATAATATGCCCTGTAACAATTCTGTTCTGCTGCTCCTTCAGTGGGTGAGAGGTTTGCCAAAATGAAGGGTGATTTAATTTTTGCCAATTGATTTTTTTGAAACCTTGATTGTAATTTTTTCATTTTTACATTTATAAATAGACTTGATTAATTGTAATCCATTTTTTAGGTTACGTTACTTTAGTGTATTTCGATTTGCAATTTTTTCGTCTATCAATGTAACATGGAATCTTACGTTTTTTAAGTAATTGAAGTGTGATTTAAAAAAAACTTCGAATTTGAGATTTTTTGATTTTTTGCATTTTCTGAGAACATTTACCATGCAGATGTATATTTTTTTTCAGACTATCAGAAAGTAGAGATTTCAACGAACAAAAAGCCCACCGACTTTTTGAAAAAAGCTGATATTTTGACGCGAGAATTTTCGATTGAAAATTAGGGTGCTTTTTTGATATTAAGTCAAAATAGGGTGAAAAAAAGTATATTTCAAATCAAATAAATTACAGTGTATTTGGGACATAATAAGGTAAGTTTTCACAAAATTTCGTAAAAAAAATATTTTTTTTTAAAAAGATAAAAATAAAAAACCAAAAACTTGGTTATTTGAGTTTTTCACATAAATTTTGAGGTTATGTGTAAAAATTGTGGATACAAAAGTTGTAGAGCTTTTCATTACTCACAACTTTGCCATTTAACTTTTTTCCGTAGGACTTGTAGTTTTGCCGGAAATCGAGATAAACCATTTTTTACCCTTAAAAACCCACCCCCTCCCACTTCCCGAACTCGGATCGCCCGTAATTTATTTTTTTCCTCAATTATATCATATTCCCCTCCTTTTCTAATGGGTTTTATCCTACTATTATTTTTTTTCACTTTTTACTGTTTTTGAAGGCTTCGGCACTGGTCTACTATTTTATTAAATAATTTTGAACATTAATAACACCACAAGCTATAAGAACAATATTATCTACGTATTTAAGAAAATTTAGATTAATACAAGCGTGTGGTTTTCAATAACCCTCTCAATATGGATTCACAACGTATTTTATAAGGTAATTTATAACTATTCTGTACTTCTGATTGAGAAAAAATGAAATCTTAAGAATATACAAACAAAGTATGTTGACTTATCAGTGAATGCTTCGAGTCTTTTTATGCTTTTCTGTCACTGCTTCCGTTCTTTTCGCATCCTTATTAATAGAAATAAATGTTTTGTTAGATGTTTTTATCGTATTATTTTTACATTCTGGAACCGCACAATATTTATTTTACTCTGGTTCTGGTCCATTGTGTCGAATAGTTTAAATTATTTCTAAACGTTCCAATTTTACAAATATAACACTGCTTAGAGTTTGCTAAGACGTATAATAAAAAATAATAAAGCATATAAGCAAGCAAAATACTGTTGCTAGCTAAGTAGTCATCTAACCGAAAACCGATCGGCGCGGTATCCGCTCTCTGAACGAGAGATTTCATATGCGATGACGTCACGCCTGAAATTCGGAGAGGAGCGCTGTTTGATGTTTATAATTTTTTTATGCGACTTAGGAGTCTCGCTGAAGTCTAATTTTTTGCACAGAGCCTCAAAATGATATTCTCTTTCTAATGGTAAAATAAAAAAAATATGTAAATGAGCCCATTCTACCACATTTGGCTGGAACTAGTCGAAGCTGCTTAGAGCTGGGTTATAGACCAGACGCATGGAGAAAGATAATATGAAAAAAGCGATACAACAAACAAAAAATCCAATTAGCTTAAAATGATAGATAAAGCTATTGACAATTATATTGGAACAGAAATTCTAGTGAGACTACCTTTCTATCCATATCAGTATGCAGATAACCATGAAACTGTAGTATGTGCGTTCTGCTACATAGAAGGATAATAACCTGACATAATGCTTTCAAAAGAGCATTAAATAAGAGGTGTAGACCGCTTATCTAAATGGCTCACTAGCGTGGTAGAGGCAAGGACGTGTAAAGACACAAGCTTTATCTGTACAACCAGAGAATGCTTACAAGGAGGAGGAACATCATCATTAATTTTGAGTTTGACTGTTGACGAGTTCCTGTGTGATTTGACTGACTATGGAATATCCTGCCAAGGTGAAGCCGATATCATTGTGATAACAGCCAGGGGAAAATTTCAGAATAACCTTTGTAACATCATACAAATAGAACTGCACTGCAATAGGTACATTTTTATGACTAAAATCCTTGTAGGAAACGGACTGTGCCATAAGGTAATAGTATATTACGTAACGTGTGTGGTAAAAAGCATTTTACGCACGAATGGAAAAGTTTTGCGCGTAAAATGCTTTACAACACGAGTTACGTACTATACTTTACCTACGACCTACTTGTACTTGTATTTATAAGAAGCATAAGAAATAACAGTAACATAATTAGAGGTGCTTGGTAAACTCCATCTCTATTACTCTATTACCAATGAAAGAAGCACATTGAAGAACTAACGTTTAATAATCATTAATATATTGTTGATAATAAAAAGTCCATTTTTCAGTTATAATCAATACATACTTAGCCCTTTGGGCTTTTCATAGTTAATCGTGGCCATATCGAATGTTTTCAAATAGTAAATTTTGAATAAAATGGCGACGTCTATTGACAGTTGCTAAAATGTTGCTAGGGAAGCTGTGCGATTAACTTTACAGCTACGCGTTTTTTTTTACAGTGCGTAATAGACATCATTACATTGATACCTACTGTGTGTTATTGACTGATTACAGGGGGGGGGGTCGTAGGTAAAGGACATTACATAGTATGAACCTGATAAATAAACATTCAAAATTTAAAAAAATTTCATTTTCTAAGTAATTGTAATATTGTCAAAAAATGAATTGTAGATAATAAAAATACGAATACAATGTATTTTTCAGCCAAGTGATAGTATAATTAAGAGCGAAGAAAACTATAATCATTTTGGGGATTTTTGGGGACACATTTTAGGGGGATTTTTCTCAATTTATTTAAAGTTATAGGCATTATTATCTATCACCAATGATTTCATGTGTTATTTGGAATAATTTACATCCAAATAATAAAACCCTTCCTAATTTAGGAAGGGTTTCTTTGAATATTCAATTATATTCTTATTACAGCGTAATAAAATTTGTATAATATGACAAATATGACTATATATATAATATATATAATATTGTCATATTAAACAAATTTTATTTTGATTAAAAAAAATCACATTGTTACATATTTTGGGTAGAAAGATCAGATAGCATCGTTAAGTATCTGATAAAAGGGATGTATCCCGAAAAATATTTCCTGAATTTTCTTCTAATAACTCGGGAAAATAAATTTGTTCTTATGAATTTGACACATTATTTTGATGACCTTACCATGTACAAAATGCCAACAAAATCGGACCAACCGTTTAGGAGAAGTTCGGTATGAACCCCATTGCAGCGCCACAATTTTAGATTCATAATTCAATTGTGAATCTAAACCATACAGTTACTTACTCAAACTGTAACGTGCCTTCTTCCTACACGGGGTTCCTACAAAATTCGGTTCAAATCTCGGGCGCCAGATTTTCAACGTGGTTTGCCTCACTGCAGCCTCAGATCGAGGTTACGAGAAATTCCACACTTTTGCCCTAAAGTGCAAATTTTTCTAGATACCCAAGAGCTTGAAGCTCCACCGGAATCTGTCAGTAAGTGATCCTAAGCCTCATAAAAAAAATTGGATCGGGAATGTAGTGCGAGGTTGACCAAAAAAAAAATGGATACCTCCAGGTTGAGCATGAAAGAAGAATAAACTCACATATTATCTCCAAATGCGGAGCACTGACTCATTGGAGATAAAACATCTGGGACTTGAGCACCCAAGGAACGATTTCTGCAAGGACCTTATGAAAAGACTGGTGAGACTGATAAAGACAACTAGTCTTTTCACAGAATCGGTTCAACCAAGAACACGAAAAGTCTAGAGTCTGAGATGTCAAAGACTTGAAGCCTTGAATGGATGTAATATAGTGATCAATCAATCAATTGATATAAATGAAACATATATTTAAATTGGAAGCAGACTTCATTTATTAAATTTATTGTTTTCATTAAATTCACTTTTGAAAGAATGAAATAAATATTTAAAAAAAAAAACTCACCTGAATAAGTTCTGCTAACACAGTATCAATATTAGAAAACGCAGCTCTTGCTTCAACAAAAAAGTTCAACTGTTGTTCAAAGTCCCTTCCATAATTAACTTTTCTAATAATGTTACACAAAATATCTCCTATTTGTTTATACTCATCCTCCGGAGTTAACGCATCAACAGAATCGTGAAGAATACCACACAAGAACATCAAAGCATTGGTGATAACTGGATCGTTGGTTTTGTACTGTCCATTACATGACGTTAGAATATTCTTACATACTTCCAATTTTACAGATTCTTCTTGAAAGAGATCGACTATAGGTAAAAAGTTATCCTAAAATTCATAGAAATTGTTATTTTGCCAGACGATAGGGTTAACAACTACAAGTAATTAGCAATACGGCTGATTTTTTTTCATAAGTACCTTTAAGTATGTAGATTATTTTAAAAAAAGTTCACCAGTCTATCGATTTCCCAAATTGGAAAAAAAATTTATTTTTTTTCGAAATTTTCCAATATTTCGCGCTGGGAGGAAGGTAGAGGAAAATAAAAAATACCACCGTGTAGGGGGAGTTTTTTTACAACAAAAAAAGTTTCCTGCGCTTCTTTCGTCCGAGTAATGGTTTGTCCGGAAAAAATTCGATAAACTAAGTATGTGTTCCGCATCCGCGCGACTCTATTTTTTGAAGCGCGGCGGAGTACATTATAAACTATTGTACAGTTATAATGTAGATATAAATAATTGTAATAGGGCATTTTTTTGTCAAAGCACATAATCATTTTTAGCAAATTACTCATATATAATATGAACTATAATAAAAAACCAAGAATCTCAATAAAAAATATATTATATAATAAGGTGGCATTGAAACAATTTTTCGAAGGATGGAAAATGTTATTTAGGAGGTCTGTTTCATAAATAAAATTTGTGGATAATTAATTTTTCCTAATTACAAAATACGGCACATTTCATTTTCTTGTCAATTTTAGGAATCTTGAACTTACAAGAAAATATATACATTAAGTACTGCAACTTTGATAAAACTGTAGTAATTTTAATGGGGTTTGCGTAGAAATGTTGGGGAAATTTCTAAGATCAAGAATATATAATCAAAAGTTAATTAATTCACATACATTTTTGGATTCAATGATTTTTTGTATTATAAGCGAAAATAGCAATTTTTGTAGATTCGGGTGGGATTCTTCTTTATTTTTTATTTCCCTCTACCCTACTCCCAGCGCAAAATATTGCAAAATTTCGAAAAAAAAGTTTTGTAATTTAGGAAATACATAGACTGGTAAACTTTTTTAATATCAATCTACATTCTCTAAGGTTCTTATGTACAGCCGTATTGCTAATTACTTGTACTTTTGGTCTAAAATGACCCATTCCGACTGACCTATATAAAATAATCACCAAAGCTATTCATATAAGAAAGGAAAGTTCAAGACATCAAATTGCAAAATCCATTGGAGTTGAACATATCATTTTTTAAAAGTTCGTGAAAATCTGCATACAAAACAATTTGAGTACTGTTTTGGCAGCGAAACAGAACGGACGTATATATCCACAAACTAATTTGTTGGTTTCTAATCTGCTTTTAATTACCTGTGCAAAAACCGGTAGTGATAAATTAATAAAACTGTGAGTATCTACATTTCATATTATACACATAAATATATGAGTACTATGAAAACTCGCTATGAATCAAACGAAAATGGAACCTGATAACTGTGGACTTGACCCACCATCCGAAAATTCTACAAACGCTACCAACACAATGCACAAATCATATTCCAACGTTTCAAGTCAAACCACGATAAAATATCCTGCTAAAGATCAAGCAATTATTTTCAACGCCATTAACGGAGCAAAACTTCAGGACTATCTTCTTCAACTGGGACCACTCGTAGAACCAAAAAACATACTTTTTTCCTCAAGGATATCAAACAACAGAGTATGCCTTTATCTTTCGAACAAAAATTGTGTCGACAATTTCCTACAACGTCAAGGAGAAATTACCTTTAATGGAGAAAAAATTGATGCTAGAAGACTATTAACTCCCTCGGAAAGAATAGTCTTATCCAACGTATGCCCTACAATTCCGCACGAAACTATTTCTACAGAGCTCGAAAATATAGGACTGAAATTACTATCTCCACTATCCTTTTTGCGAATTGGCTCAACAGATCCGGCATACACACACATTTTAAGTTTTAGGCGTCAAGTATATATTGCACCACCTGTTACCCTTTCAATCCCTGACTTCCTGGATATCCGCCATGATAACTCTTCTTATCGCATATTCATTACACAAGACAGCCAGGGCTGTTTCAAATGCAAACTCACTGGACACTGGACACGATAAATCCTCCACCCCAAACACAAACTCTAAAAACACTTTTACTTCCAACGCAAACACATCAACGTCACAAAATACATCAATCATCTTACGACCCGGCTCTTTAATCCTCCCGACGCCTACCGCCAACAGTTCAGAAGAGCAAACATTTGCAGACGATAGTACACTGAACAAACAATTATCTTACAAACGAACACACTCGGAAGCCGTATCACCATCCAGTGAGGAACTCCCACCATCTGATGACGTAAACAAAGACTTTAAAACGCCAAAACGTCCACTTACAGCAAGAAAGCAAAGTACATCCGAAACTAAATCACAATCGAACCAGAACACATCGCAGCAGCAACCAGTTTTTTGAAAACCAATCCCACCCTCCTATACTCAACATCGATCAGTTCAAATGTCTGCTTGAAAATTCATACGGTTTAAAGGACATAGACGCATTAAACTCAGCTACAGAGTACACTTCAAACATACAAGGACTAATCGAATTGCTCTTACAAGTTTATCCATATTTAACCGAAAGAACCATAAAAATTCGCTGCACTAAATTAAGGAAAAATCTGGAAAAACATCTGGAAATCGATACCTCAAGTGACAGCACTTATGAAACCTAAAATTAATCTTCAATTTTATACTACAGTGGAATTTAAATGGATATTTTATCCATCTAAATATGCTTAAGTTATTATTATCCGAATACGCACCAGACATCATAGCACTTCAAAAAAGACAAAACACACATCATTAAAAACTACACGAACTTTTTTAAGAATCGTAGCCGAAACAGAGCAAGCGGGGAAGTTGCAATTTATATAAAATCTAATTTAAAAACATCACCACTAAATCTCCAAACAAACCTTGAAGCAATGCTGTACGAATAGAGGAACCAAAAATACATATATGCAACCTATACCTACCTTGTAGGTGTTGTGTTGGAGGAAAACGAGTTGGCAATGCTTCTCAATCAAATACCTAATCCCCTCATTATTCTGGGAGACTTCAATGGACATCACTACTCCTGGGGCTCACACAAAATAGATGCAAGAGGTCGAAAATTAAAACATTTTATAAATAACTCTAACCTTGCCTTATTAAATAATGGAAGTATGACTCGTTTCAACACATCTAATGGCACCTTATTGGCCATAGACCTAACTATGTGCACTCCAAATCTAGTAACGCAACTTGACTGGCAAGTTTTAGATAGTTTACACGACAGTGATCACTTTCCTTTACTTATAAAAAACCTACATCATAATACGGCAACTCAAATCATCAATCCTTTACCAAAATAAAAGTTAAAAAGAGCAAACTGTGAAGGGTTTGCATCAAACATTGAAAACAACATACCCAACACTAAGTTCTCAATAGACATTAACACTTGGATAAACAGCTTCAACGATATAATCTTAAATGCAGCCGATAAAGAAATCGGCAAAACTCGTCACACAAGAAGGCATAACCCCGTACCGTGGTGGAACAACGATTGTGAGAAAGCAATAAAAGAAAGTAAGCACGCCTGGTACCGTTATCGAAAACACAAAACTACGGACAACCTCACAGAATACAAAAAACGTAAAGCCTATTCAAGACTTGTCATCAAAAACCAACAAAAATATTCATGGCAAAAATATGTAGAATCAATAAACAGCTCTACCCCTAATTCAACAGTATGGAAAAAAGTCAAAAAAATATCTGGATGTTCTACTAACTACGGAATAAAAGCATTACAGAAAGACAATGACATCACCACAAATAATGCAGAAATTGCTGAAGAACTTGCAAAACTATATAGTCGAAATTCTAGCAACGAAATATATGATGCAGAGTTTCTCAACCATAAATCGAATAAAGAGAAACTAGACATACATATTGAGGACTACTCACATCCAATAAACGCCCTGATAACAGAGGAAGAATTTTAAGACGATTTATCTTCGATGAGCAATACATCACCTGGCCCAGATGATATACCTGTTATCTTTCTCCAAAATTTACCAATCAGCGCTAAGAAACTTCTACTGCGAATATTTAACTCCATATGGACCAACCACACATTTCCAGCAATTTGGAAGAAGGCAATAGGTTATACCTATTCTAAAACCTACCAAATCTTCTTTATTACCAGAATCATACAGGCCGATAGCACTCACATGCCACGCATGTAAGCTATTTGAAAAAATAATTAATCGACGATTACTTTGGTGCCTTGAAGCAAACAATCAACTTATACCCGAACAATCTGAATTCAGAGCTAATAGATCAACCTTGGATAATATCATCGACTTAGAAAATGAAATACACGAAGCCCTCAACAATATACAAAAATGTCTAGCAGTTTACTTTGACCTTAATCACGCTTTTGACAGAGCTTGGCACCACAAAACCCTTCTAAACCTTAAAAACTGGGGATACCAAGGCAACATACTAGCTTTTATCAAAAACTTTCTTTCAATAGGGACTTTCAAGTGAAGGTGAATGGAACAATCTCCAACTCTAAAACACAAGAAAATGGAACTCCCCAAGGTTCGGTTTTAAGCCCCAAATTGTTTCTTATAGCAATTAATGATATTACGCAAAATATTGATACACCCATACAAGCTGGACTATATGCAGATGATTTTATTTTATTTATGAAAGGTAAAAACTTGAGCAGTTCAGCGAATCTGCTACAAACACAACTTCTTAAACTAGAACTATGGTCAAAAACATCTGGCATGACCTCCAGTGCTGAGAAAAGAAAAACAATGCAGAAACCACTACTAAAACTCTATAACAAAAGTTTGATGTACGCTGAAGAAATAAAATTTCTTGGTATGATATACGAACAACATCTAAACTGGAAAAATCATATCAAAAAAGTGATCCTTTCTTGTCAACCTGCACTTAACTTACTGAAATACACATCAAATCAACACTGGGGAGCCGAAGGAAAACCACTGCTATTGATATATAGAATACTTATCAGATCCAAACTAGATTACGGATGTGTAGCTTACGCCTCAGCTACATCAAATGTTCTGAGACCATTTGATACTCTACACAATAATGCATTACGATTAATATTAGCGGCATACCGTACAACCCCCACAAATAGTTTAAATTGCGAAGTAGGAGAAGCTCCACTCAAATACAGACGACAATACCTTAGTCTTTCATATGCAGCTAGAGTACGAGCCAATCCCAACACTCCTATTTACCACACCATTTTTGGCAAAATTTCTTCTTCTCACTCACAACTCAGTACCACAATACATGAAAGAACACTCCAATATCTACAATCTATTGGCAGCGACATTTTTCCATCTGTAATTAACTCGTCTTCAATTTACCAGCTAACTCCTCCCTGGCTGATCAGTCCTCCTCCTGTGAATATATCAATCTCACAATACAAAAAACAAGATATCAGCCCTCATATCTTCTCGAAACACTTCTCACAATCTCTGTTCAATTTTCAAGGTTATACTGAGATATATACTGACGCGTCTAAAACTATGGAAGGAGTCGCAGCAGCTGTGATTGCACCCAGTGGAATAAAAACAGTCAAACTGCCAAACACTGCAAGCATTCTCTCAGGCGAACTTCACGCAATTCTGGAGGCTACAAAACTAATACGCAACAGCCACCAGGACAAACACCTCATAATTATCGACTCACTTAATGCTGTAACTTTACTAACCAAAACATACACAAAAAATCCAATCGCATCATACATGAAACACGAGCTTTACAACTTAAGTCATCTTAACAAAGAGATTGCTTTCCTATGGATCCCATCTCATACGGGAATAAAAGGGAACGAAACAGCAGACGAATATGCCCGTATCGCAGCAAACCTCATACCACACGCATGCTTCAGATTTGAAACCTTATTTTCGACACCAGACACTTAACAACTGGAATACGGAATGGAAACAAAAAGCATCTAAACTCCAACAAGTAAAACCTAACATAGGAAAATGGCAGTGCAACACAAATAAACGTCAGCACCAGTTCATCGTCACACGACTCCGCCTCGGACACACCAGGTTAACACACGAATATCTACTGACTCGGGAGCCTATTCCACTTTGTGTCCTATGTGATAAAACTATAACTGTGTCTCATATCATATTAGAGTGTCCATCATATAAAATCGAAAGAAGAAACTTCAAAATAGGAAAAACCCTTCAAGACATAATTGGAGAAAAATGCAACCCTCAAAACATTATTTCCTTCCTGAGACATATAAACATTTTCCACAAATTGTAACAAACTTCTTATTGAAATAATTTGTACATATTGATAAACTCCGCCGCTAATCACCCTAGAGGTAGAAGCGGTTATTGTAAATAAAAAAAACAATTTGATACATTTCAAACTGTGAGATTTTATTGAAGGAAGCAAATCTATGGAACTAAATTAAAATTATTTTTTTACTGTACCTAGTAAAGTCCCTATTTGACAATACGAAAAAATTCTACAACTATACCTTGTTTTTAAACTAGGAGGAGCATTTTAAGAAACCTCACTTACACCACTAAAAGTTACTAGATTAAGAGGGTGTTCCCAAAAGGGTAGTCTTCAGACTTTTCGAACTAATTGACAATTATGTGACATGTATTATTTTGCTAGCAGGTGTCGTGTCCAATGAGGGATCAATGCAAGTCTACAATTTGAATCATCAATCATGGCGAAAGTTGTAACCAAATGTCACATTGTTGTGTACAAAATGTAGGGTTATCATAAGTAATTTAGGTCAAATTGGATGATTTAAATATGTACAAAAAAAGCTACTGTATGTTTAAATTATGCTCTATTCACATTTGAGCACGAACTAGAAGTCAACAGAAGTTTTGATATCGAAAAATACCATAATAATGTACTGTAATGTGAGTAAGACTTGATGTAGAAATATTTACAATAATAAAATTTTACTTGGAAATTTATACCTATTATTAACGAGAAAAAACAAGCATTGATTTTGTTTATCAAACTGAATGAATAATAAAAATAGTACATAACTCAGTTGGAATATAATACTTAGTTAAAAATAAAACAACAAACGTGAAAAAGATGTACCTAATAAAGATTGAGGTTATAATATTTTCATATAAACAAAAAACTGACAAATATCGTTGTCAGTTCTATCAAAAAAGCTGTGTGAAGCGGGCGACAAGTTAACCAATCACTTGGCTGCAGAACTGCAAACTTATATTCAAATCGCTCCTCTTAGTTTAAAAACAAGGTAGAGACAATCAATAATATTTTGCAGTTTGAGTCTGCAAAACATTTGTTTTCACTTTTTTATAAGGTCTATTCACAGTAGATCATATCCTTGGTAAAATGTGAGATTTTAACTTACTTATAATCAGCTTAAATATTGTTTTCAATAAAAAACTCATTCACTCTTTGGTTTTAACTAATGGTTAGCTTTATTTATTTGCCAATACTGTCAAATTATGACATCAAATTTCCACTTAGTTCAATCAGAAACTGGATATAACGGTTTGTGATATGAATTGTATTTTAAAATATTTTTTATTTTGATATTTACAGCATTGTCATTTGAAGCACTAGGACAATTTTGTTTTTGAATTATCTACTAAAAGAAAACCAAAATAAATTAGTACTCACCATAATAATTAACATTTCAAAATCCTGGAACTGGGCGACAATTTTTGATACTATAATTTTTAATTCGTTATAGTGATTTTCAAAACTTCTATTGGGCGACAAATGTTCTATTATATCTCCCAATACATAATTTAATTCCCTACTCTAAAACAAAAAACTATGTTTTAAATGTTTGAACAAATTATATAGGGTGTTTCTGAGTTGACACCCAACAGAGCATATGGAGTTCTATACAGTGAGCCTTCTAGGCACTAAGTACCAGACTTGATTTGAGTGAGATCATTACATAAAACTGATTTTTTGCGCGATCGATTTTTTTTGTTTATCAACAGCATCGGTTTTCAGGACGGTAGGTTGTGTCTAAGTCTAGCACGTCGATAAGTGATTTACTTACCGACGTCTTAGCCCTACATACATTTAAGTGGTCCTAAATAATATATTACACAAAAGGAACAAAAAAATTGAAAGATTTATATTTTTCTAATGAACAGAACAATATAAAAAGTAATAAATAGCATAAGAACAATTTCACCGAAATGCAAATTATATTTTAAGCTGATCGGGAA
Organism: Galerucella tenella; assembly: GCA_910591685.1. Taxonomy (NCBI): domain Eukaryota; kingdom Metazoa; phylum Arthropoda; class Insecta; order Coleoptera; family Chrysomelidae; genus Galerucella; species Galerucella tenella. Next base: position 42,085 of record CAJUYH010001813.1, read on the forward strand.
GTATAAATGTCACTCTTGACATTTCGTTCATTTCGAAGAAATTTAAATTATTTTATTCGAAATTTATTTCAATACGATCGCGTAAAAAATGGTATAAGCATCTCGAACGTTAAGGGTAATAGCGGTCTCCAGCAAAATTGCTGTCGAGCGGTAAACAACCCTTACCGTTCTTAATACTTAATATACTATTATTTGCCAACTGCCTAACCGGTTTATTTCTGCGACTAAGGCTAAACACCGACGCCGGGAGCACTCTACCGTTAACCGGAAATTTTGGCGAACCCACTAGTGTTCCAACCAGTGGTAGCGTTCTTTGACAAGCCCAACATCCATGGACTCGGGACCTCGGATTTACCCATACTGGCTAAGGCAACCTGGTATAACAGGAACGCAAATCTAATGGGGTTGACAGTCGAAGTAATATGCAGATTTTGTCATCTAGAAGAGGAAGTTACAAAGAACATCCTATACCAGTGCGACTGCCTGGTGAATGTGCGGTTTCTTGTACTAGGCGATGAGAAGCCACTGGCAAATAATTACTTGAAAGATTAAGCCTCGAGGCTGAATGGCAACTTAAAAAGAGTCGGGCTGGAGATTGTAGTCTAGATTTAGAGGACCACAATACAATAGATCTGAAAAGATCGCAGTGGAATAAAACATTTAAAAGTTTATGTTATATTATTGATTCATATGTATTCGTCATATTGTTTAGTGAAGTAAATTCAATGATCGAGGTCTCTAGAATTTTTTCAAGTATCAGTTTACCCAAAATCAATTTAATCCCGGTGGTACCGGACCTGATTTCTCTAAATGTTGATAGCGACAGCCAGGGCCGGATTTGAACTTATTGCCGCCCCTGGGCACTGAAGAAAATGCTGCCCGATCTAATCACTGAAATTTCACTCAAATTCATAATTCCATATTTTGCCGCCCTGGGCACTAGCCCCGACACTCCCCAGTGGAAATTCACCACTGACGACAGCCAACATGAGAACCAACAACGGAGTCCCTCCTAAGTCATGTACCTACTGTACTCCAAGCCTGACTATCATTTTTTATATAATTACAAATAGAAACTATAAACCTCGGTATTTGACTGTAAAAAATCAGCACGTAAGAAGTCTACCTAATATTATTTAAAGAATAATCATGTGTTCCGTGCAATTAGAATTTGAAAAATTTAAAAAAAAAATACTTACTGTAAAATACTGTACAACAAATGGAACCCATGCTTCCGCACACGAAATATATTCATTAGGTTTTGAAAATGAACCTATGTACCCCCACACTAGGTTAAAAATTTCTTTTCTTTGCTCCAGGGGGGGTGGACAAAGGGTAATGCACAGTCCCAATGTCCTCAATAGAACATACAAAGGAACACCACCATCCGAACATTCTGCTATCATACCCAAAAATTCAATTGTTCTATCTGCTATGTAAGCTGGTTTGAATCCAGACATAATTGTATTCAGTATAAGAGAGCTAAAAATAAATAAGACATCTTGATAGTATTAAAAAGTCTTAGTCTAATCAACAAATTCAAAAACGTGCTAATTCCTGATAAAGCTCTCAAAAATATGAGCGATGGCACATTCGATTCGGAATGACGTCTAGAAAAACGTATCGAAAGTGTGTATTAGCTCATAAAAAATTGCAATTGTTATCAACAAATTAAGATGAAAAAAAGAGCATTTAGTTTTTTGTTAATAACTCAAAAGCTATTAACATTTAAGGAATTCTGGAAAAATACCCTTAAAGAGGAGTAAAGTTTTAATTAAAAAGTCCCCGAACTCTATCTCTTCGGAAATGGGTCTCAGCGAGTCATTTTGGGTATGCGTGCAACTCGTCAAAAGCGAACAGGTCACATTGAATAATTTTTTCAAGGTATTAAATTTAAAAAAAAATTATGGTGTATTCTGAACACTGAGCAAACCTGAACATTTTGATTAGACTATCTGTATGGGTGGTGGACAAATAGGTTTGTTTTTCTCAACGATTAACATTTTTAGCATTTTTCAATTTTATTATAAAGCATGAAAAAATGGTTTAAAGTGCTCTTTCTGCAACTTAAATCCAGTCTCTACTAAGAACTAGGAAGAAACAACTACTTTCCGGGCTATATATTCCCCGACGAACATTGAGTTACACTCCATGGTCCCTTTGGTTTGCAATTAGAAGGGGATCAAAATCACTGCAGGTCGCATTTGGTGTAGTTCCGCCTCATTAGTCAAGGTAGATGATCCCATCCTGTTTCACCAAGATGATATTCTCGTAGACAGTAATATTCCCTAAAGTAGTTGTTTCTTCTTAGGTATAGTGTAACTATAATGTGATGACCATAAAATAAAGCAATGTTGTCAGATATATTTTCTAAAATTGTTGGGCTCACTATACAAGTGTTTCCCATTACTTCAGTAAACTGTTAGCTCGTGATGTTCTCAGAAAGCTAGTTTGGAAATATTGAAAAAAAAAATACATAATATAAATTTATTAGTAAGCGTTAAAATAAGTCGCTCGAAATTGCTGAAAAAAGAGAAATTAATTAAAACAACTTTATGTATACCTGCTATATTTAAGAAAATTCTGTATATCTGGCAACGCCGCAGCTGCAGTTGTCCGATAAAATCAATCACCAAGTACACTGAAGTACAGTATTGTTTATAATGGGGTGTATTATCTGTGTATTAAAGAAATATTCAAAATAATAGTAGTATCTATTTCTTGATTGAGTGAGTTTAGTGATTTATCAATATGATATTTATATGTTGGTGGTTATTAAATGGATTGTTTACGGATTTTATAAGGACATTATAGGACCACCTTTAGAACTGATTCGTGATAATTTGCGGGATATTCCTGAATATAATTATCAATGTTTAGAAACACTGCGCTCGGTTTTATTAAATTGTAGATTTAAATACTTATAAGAAGTTAGATAATCGAATGGTAATAATGAAATTTGGGCGTATCGTTGAACTTAGAGAGGAGTATTTGCGCAAAATAAAAGGGTACCATGATTCAAATAGAACTATATTTATTTAGACGAAACTTGGTTTGATACGCATGATGTTGTCAAGTATGGTTGGGTTGACGACACAAAAAACTGGTCTTTAGATAGGTACCTACTCCGTGTTCGAGAGGAAAACGCGTTATTACTAGTAAAAGAGCAGCACTGATTCGGGACCATTTTCGCGATTTTAACA
>CAJUYH010001814.1:0-45280 GCA_910591685.1 Galerucella tenella
CCATTCAACAAGCAACTAGCATCTGCTATAAATTTAAGTGATGCAAATAATTGTACTTTTACAATAAATTATAATATAAATTATTAGGTATTAGATTTTGACATGTAACTATTATTGTTAATAATATTTTACTTTATGTTCACTTTATCAATAATCTAATAAAATATGTTTCTAAATAAACTATAAGCACTTATAATAAGATAAAAATATCTCAACTTTTGATTAGTTCTGTTGACTTTTCTCACGCTCGTAGAAAAACTATGGTACCGAACACTTGCGGAAAATGTTTTTCCGCACTCGGCTGCTTCACCGAACGCCGCTAAGCGTTGTTAGGTAAATAGCTATTTCCTACAACCATTATGCAAAACACGCTTTTCTACACATATTTTTATACGCAAAGCAGGCCTTTTCTTAATTCTTTTTATAACCGTTGAAAAAGTAATGCGAAAAGTACACGCTAAGGCACTTTTCCGCACCGAAATGTCAAACAAAGCTACCTATGACCTGTCAACTTTTTTTGACAATTCAACCTAATAGTGAATTTCTTTTAAATTTAACCCAAAAGTAAGTAAACTATTTATTTAATTATTTATTTTAATTTCTCAATTATAAAAACATTAACCTAAGCATTATTTTAGGAATTATGATCCAAAATCAAAATAATAATAATATTATTATAAATTATAAATTGTTCAAATTTTACAATTAATTATACATTCAACTGATTTTTCCATTCATTTTCAAATTGAAGTTCTTTCGGTTCAAAGTTTAAATAAAATAATTATATAAATTACTCTATATCTTTTATTTATAAATGTGGTTGTAGAAAAAATATTGTGCACAACTTGTACGCAAATTACTTTTCCCACTCGCTAGATTGCGGCACTCGCCTTTATGGTTCGTGCCACAAAATTCTGCGCTCGTGGGAAAAGTAACGCTTTTCGCACTAGTTGTACCAACTACTATTTTTGCCAATTTCCGCAGCTCGAATGAAAGAAATTGTGTAAACGATTAACTATACTCTAATCAGTTGTTTAAAAACCATTGTGCAATAATATATGTTGCCAATAAAACGTCAATGTAAACATACTGATAGAAATATACAGTACTACCACTTTTTGATTATTTAAAAATGTTTAATAATACATTCACAATTGTTTGTGAATAAATTGAATAAATTAAAAATAAATTACATCTCTATTTTTCTTTGTAATAAAATTTTATACAATAACACAAATGTATGGCTCTTTCCAGCACTTATTTTTCGAGATATAGAGTCTTAAAGTTGGCATTAAATAATTGTGCTTACGACATCTGACATACTATACAATAATAATCAGAATATATCTGTTAATAATGTTGCTGCGAAATCCATTTGTTAATAAGCGTTTAAAATGTCACATTATCTCGGGACACCCCGTATTTTATTTGGTTGACATGACATACATTATGTTTTCATAAAAATATAAAATGATCACTTACCTTTAACGTGAGTCTTGGAGTCAGGAGCATAAATAAAATGGCTCCGTTTGTTCGTGAAACCATTTAAAACTCTAATTTCTCTATTTTTGTAACTAAATTGTCCTAAAAACTTTACACAACCTTTATTCCACGACATTTCTAGGTTGTACCTAGTATAAGTTAAATTTCTCTTTATGCGCTATATTTACTGATAAACGAATACTACAACAAAACAGAGCACTAACATCAAATTTAACAATAACCTTGATAAACTCATTATCATTACGTTGGGTTTCAACTAAAACGATTATTTTATTAATATTCATTAAGTTGACAGGAAAAATTGGAATTCAACATGAACTTATTCGAAAATAAAAATACTGTTATTTGAAAAATCGATTAATACAATTCTAGTACGTAAATTTCAAGTCATAATTTAATTGTTTTTTTACTACGTAAATTTATATAATTTAGACTGTTACAGTTTTGATTTTAATTAGATATTTCATGTAGAAAGGATTGCATAATAATAAATTGACCTTAAAGAAATAAAATTAAGTGTAGCAAGTTACCACTAGCGCCCGCTTTGGCTACCGGCATGAACTATTGTTTACGACGCGGTCTTTTTTCAATTTTTAAGCTTTCATAATATTGGACGTAGTCATTTTGTATTATATGCAACGTATTTACTGTAAATTTTAAATGTATTTGAAATCTTTCCTTAAATAAAAGAAACATGTCACTAGAGACACCTGTAGTGGTCTTGATATACTAAGAGAGATGGTTAAACAGAAATCTATTTTAATTTTAACGACGGTTACGACATTTCGAAAGTAAAAGTATATTTTCAAAACTTCAAAGCCGGTCAAAAATATAGTTGTAAATAAAATAATGTGTAAGATAAATCTAAAAAGTTTATTCTTAAATTTATATCAAAAGTATAAACATATAAAAATATTAAAAAAAAAAGTTTATGTTTCGGAAGTACTACTAGAATCTTCAGACTCCTCTGGAATGGTACTTATAGCTATATCCTTGTTGCTTTTCAATTCAGCGATCTGAAAAACAAAAATATTAGCCACAATTTTTTTTAAGTAGTAATACAGGGTGTTCTAGGTGGAATCATATGGAACTTTTTTATTATTAATTTTAGTAACATATTTCGATATTGTCAAATTTAATGGTACTTTTCTCTTGATAGTACAGGGAATGAAGCTCAAAAAAGGTAAAACCTCGCAATTTTTTCGTCCAGCATGGATTGACTTGAAATTTTAACAGGAGGTAGGTGATAGCCGAAGGTTCAAAATCTATATCGAACCGAAGGGCGCTAAACGGTTTTTAGGGGTGAAAACTACCCTTATTTGTCAAAAATCATAAAATAACATTTTAAACCTGAAAATGGGTAAGATTTGGTTTGGATAAGTTGAATAATGATTGTTTTGTGCTTTGGAATACAATTTCATCATATTTCAACCCTTGAAAAGTAGCCCTTGTTACAGCTTAATGTAAAAAAAAATCACGAATCCTTAAAAAATGATTTCGTCTCTGATTGATTTGCATAAAAATTTGGGATTAGGCTCAACTGACCCTCTGCTTTATATATCATGTCATGCCGACGAACCCTGATTGTTTCTTTGGGGTGAAAACTACCCCTAAATGTCAAAAATTAAAAAATAGCATTATAAATCTAAAGATAGGTGAAAATTGGTTTGAATTAGTAAAATGATGAATTTGTTACATTTCAAAATACAATTTTATACTTTTTCAACCCTTAAAAATCAACTGTTATTAGTGTTATATGTAAAAAAAAAAAATTTGCCAAGAGAAAAATAATTAATGCTAATATGCTAATAGGGATATGCTCAATAATTATGTTGTAAAAAAAATGTGTCACGTGCATTAAGTAACTTTTCAACCTTTAAAAACCACCCTTCACAACACGAAACATGTCGTATACATAACGCCCCACTGCCGAATGAACCGGTTTTGTACATTATTATGCTTCCAAGTGTACTATACTATACTATTGGAATTTTTCGGAAAAAAAAATCGATTGTTTTTTTTAACGTATTTCCTTCATTTTTGATGATAAAAAGTTTATTCAAAAACTATTTTGTAGGGTTTTTCAAGAACTACAAGGATCTGTAAGTTAAATCTCTTTAGACCCTTTCGTTTTTAAATGGGGTGAGTTTAAAGGGCTAAAAAAAGGTGGTGCTCGTGCGTAAATAGACGTTTTAAACGGCTATACCTCGTCAAATATTAACTTTACAAAAAATCTACTTACAGGAAAATTTTTGTCATAAAAAAAGCTACAATTTCGTTTTTTAACTTTGCTTGTACCTCTAATATTTCGGAGTTATTTTGAAAGAAAGGGTAAAAAATACAAAATTATGAAAAATAACTTTTTACTTTAAGCCATAATTTTTCGAAAACTATGAATTTTAAATTGGTTAAACTTCTTGGACATATTAACCATACATGTACAAGGAGAATAGCACAAGAGTAAAGATCAATTGTAATTAGGGGGGTATTTAGGGAGTTGTTTTCACCGATTTTTTTGTATAAAAAATTCAGTACTGACATTATTTTTGTCATAATTCACTCAATTTTGATGCTACAGATCTTTTTTTTAAAAGAAAGGTCTAATTATGCTCTTTGAAAAAGATTTTATGAGTTTTCTACGAAAAATGCATCATTTTTCCAGTATTTGACTTTGAATCTATCACATTTTGCATTTGGGAAAAAAAGCTAATCATTGATGGGCCATATCTCGGTTCCTATTGGCTTTAGAAAAATTATAAAAAAAGGTTTTTGCTTGTTTTTTTGAAAGCTACAATTTTTCTCTCTACAGTTTATTCGATAAAATGCATAATTTTCGAGTTATCCGCGAAAAACATATCAAAAACGTCGATTTTTTCCTCTAAAAAGCGTTACTTTCAATCGCGAATAACTTAGAGAATATTGATTTTACAAAAAAAATGTATGGAACATTTTTTGCTTAGAATCACTTTTTCATTCGATTCCTGTGGTTGAAATGTGATAAAAAAATTTCACCCCCGAGATTTAGTGGCAACCACCCCCAAGGCTTTAGCGCCCTTCGGTTCGATATAGATTTTGAACCTTCGGCTATCACCTACCTTCTGTTAAAATTTCAAGTCAATCCATGCTGGACGAAAAAATTGCCAGGTGAAATGCTTCATTCCCTGTACTATGAGTAAGAATCACATTTTTTTAAAAACCTCGTATACGACTGAAAAATTTTGATATTTGATGACTGTATTATAGGTTTTAGATAACGCAGAACTTTTTATGAAGAATAACTTTTGTCCTAAAATTAATAATAAAAAAGTTTTCCATATGATTCCAATTTAGGGAGACAATATTTTATATTTTTAGTACTTTTATCACCTCCCAAGTTTTTGGTACAAGTCCCGTTTCTTACCTCTTGAATCAGTATTTTCTCTTTAGCAGCCGCTCGATGTAGCAATATTTTAACCTTATCTAACAATCCAGATTTAACTTCGAGCTGTTCCTTCACCTTGGCTAATTCTTCCGACATTAAAAGTCTATCATCATTTTTTTTCGAAGAAGTCGAAACTGTATGTAAAGTATTTTTGGTAGATTCTAATTCTTTTTGAAGCTGCTCGATAGTTTTAGCGCACTCGGTATGCTGTTCTTTTAATCGTAGAAAATCTCTTTTCAATTTTTCAGCAGAAGCCTAAAATTACTGAATTTTTAAAACTCTTTATTTTATAATAGATCTAACTTACTGATCTATCTGGTAGAGGTCTCTTGCCACTCACTAATCTTTTGTTTTCGGCCTGTAATTTTTCCACTACTCTTTTTAATACGAAAACCGTTCTCTCTAATTCTGATACTTTTTTAGTGTCTGGAGTAACCGGTAGAGGGTCGGTTCCGTTATCTACACGCTGTTTGGCATTTTCGCTTTTTAAAACGTCCACATAACTGAAAGATATAAATTATAAATGTTTGAAATTTTAACAGATCAAATTACTGATAAATTTCAAGCTAAAAATAAGTAGATATCTGCTTACTTTTCAAGATGTTGGATTTGTTGATTTAAGTGAGGCACTTCCTTATTACATTTCTCCAGGTCTAATTTGAAATCCAAGTTTTCCGCCTCCAGTCTCAAGTTACATTTTTGCAAATTCGAATTCGCAATTTGCAAACGCTCTAGCTCCGTTCGCACTTCAGCACTTCCCTGAAAATAAAAAATAACTTCTCCACTTTCCTGTTAATTTTAATATGCAGTCATTTAAAGTTAAATTGATTTTACGTTATTTTGAATAGAGTTTTTGTAAAAAACCCAAATTTGCAACTTACTTACGGCCCTAGGGTGTTATTTTAAAGGAACACCCTGTAAATTAATACATTTTTAAAATCTACGTAAGATTTCAGTAGACTTTTGTATGAAAACTTTTTTCGAAAAATGCATATTTTTGGAGCTATTAATTTTTTTGGAAAAAATTTGACGGCTGCAGACCCTTACAAATTATTTTTTTAAGAGGATACCCTTAAAGATATGGAAATAGTTTCTGTTCGGTTGTTTTTAGCAAGGTCAGACCTATTTGAATCTATGTTGAAAATTTTTTCATTTTATATAGGGTGTGTAAAAAAAGTGTTCAAAGTTTAACTTTATAAATTTCTTCATTTTCTTAAATAGAACCACCCAGTTCAGGGGTGAAAAATAAGGCAAATTCATGTATACTTACCTATACCTAAACCTTAGCGTTATCCAGATATTGAATATTTTCTGTAAATTTTGAGAGATGCAGGTGTGGTCTAAATTGATACTAAAATTTAAAAAAAAATTTCGAAAATAAAATTTCCATGTCAGGTATGAAAAAAAATGTTTTTCCCATCGATCCTTAGAATTTATTGTGAAAAAAATGCCAAATACGGACCTGCCTTATAAAACTTCCTTATAAAACATTTTTTTTCGAATTTTTATTGCCATAGATTTTTTGAAAAACATTTTTTTTCGAATTTTCGAATATATTTTTCCATTTTAAAAATTCATATCATCTACGCCTATGGAATCGAAACGACCAAATTAACATTAATCGACAGTATATTATCTAAATTGATTTGAAAAAATGTTTCAATCCTTAATTTTCATATGGAAAAAAGTTATTCAATTTTCTATAGATTAAAAAAAAATAAGTTAGTTTAGAATCCATCTAATTAAGTTAGTTTAAGTTAGATTAGCCTAAATTGAGTTAGGTTAGATAAACTTGAGTTAGATTAGCCTAAATACCAAGTTTTCAATTTCAAAAAAAGTATGTTTTTGAAAAAAAAATTTGTTTCTCTAAAAACTGGAAAAAATTTAAAAAATCCGGTTTTTTTCGAAAACTCATATTTTCTATAAAAAAAATGTTATTTCCGGTTTTCCGACCCAAAATACATATAAATTGACCGTATCGACGATACCTTTTCACATTTTTCTCCAAAAACCTGGAAATTTTTCTAAAACGTATTTACATGCTGTTCCTTAAACCGCCATTACGGCTAAACCGTTGAAGATAGGACATTCATCTCTTGATCGTTCGATAGAGCACTAATGACTCTAATTGATGGTACATATTTGGTTTCTTCGATTTCATAAATAACGAAGTTATACAGGTTCAAAGTCCAAAGTCGTTTTTTTGGACATGCATTCCTTTAAAAAAGTGTATCACCTACGCCTATGGAATCGAAGCAACCAAATATACATAAATCGACAGAAGAAGGTCTATATTATATAATTAAATACTAAATTGATAATGATAGGAAATAAAAAATGTAAATTTGCTTTTAATACATGGTAAATATGGCAAAGTTGTTAAAAGTACATATGTGCTTTATTTACAGAAAACATTTAATATCTGGATAACGGTAAGGTTTAGGTATAGGAAAGTATACATGAATTTGCCTTATTCTTCACCCCTGAATGCATTAAAATGAAAAAAACCGGGTGGTTCTATTTAAGAAAATAAATAAATTTGATATTTATGAAGTTAAACTTTGAACACTTTTTATACAAACCCTGTATAAAATGAAAACTTTTCAAAATAGATTCAAATACGTCTGACCTTGCTAAAAGCAACCGAACAGAAACCATTTTCATATCTCCAAGGGTATCCTCGTAAAAAAATAATTTACAAGGGTCTGCAACCGGCAATAACTCAAAAAGTATGCATTTTTCGAAAAAAGTTTTCATACAGAACTATACTAAAATTTACGTAGATTTCAAAAATGTACTAATATATAGGGTGTTCTATTCAAAATAACAAAGTTGCAGTCGACTTCCGGTGGAACCGGAAGTCTGCCATCTTTGAAAATATTTTAGTTGAAAAGATCGTATCCGAAAACCCAAAGGTAGAAATTTTCATGATTTTACTTCAAGTATTTTGCCATATACAGATAGTTTTAGCTCGTCGTGGGACACCCTGTATACACTTCTCGATAGAAGTGTAGCATGCAATATAATTACGTAGAAACAACTTTATTTGGCTTCACAAATTACATTTTCATCATCAGGATTAAATGATTGAAATTGAATCATCCAAGTATCCAAAATGAGCTTTCTTTTTTTAACAGTTTATGACTATTTACAATCTGCTTCCTCATCTGTGAATAATAACGAGAGAAATTTTAATATACTCGGTATTAAAATTGCTAAAAGAGAAGAGTTAACTAGGTCGTCGTCTCGACAAGACAACGAATCGCAGTTGTACAGCATTTATATCAGTTACTGTTGTGATAGTGATATTGTCATCTTCTTGAGCAACCAACAAAATTACCCAATTTCAAGAAACCGAGTTGATACTTTCATTGTTCTTACAGGATTTTATATAAAACTGGATGTAAGTATTACAAATACATTTTTTTTAATCTCTAGTATTTTGAATAATAATTTTTTGGTCTCAGTGAATAATGGAGATAACGATAGGAAATCTGTCTATAATATTATTTTTTGGACTGTTTATATTAATTTATATCCACTACAAGAATTCCTACAATTATTGGAAACATAGAGGAGTGCCGCAACTTGAACCTTGGTTTCCTTTTGGAGATATGTACGATACAGTATTTAGAAAACAAAATATGGGTGATAAAATTAAAGAAATATACGACAAAATGAAAGGACATAGGTAAAATTTTCAAAAAAAAATTGTTAGAAGTTCATTTTTATTATTTATTTTGTAGATATGTAGGTTTATACTTCTTCAGTCGTAAAGCTTTCTTACCATTAGATCCAGTACTTATAAAAGATATCCTGAACAAGGATTTTCAATATTTCTATGACAGAGGTATTTATTATAACGAACAAAAGGATCCACTTAGTGCACATTTATTTTCCATTGCTGGTAAATATATTCACGTATAAATAAGTGCCATTTAAAATATGGGCCTGACGATAGGGGTGACAACTAAAAGTAATTAGCAATACGGCTGATGTTTTTTTTACAAGTACCTTCAAGTATGTAGATTAATATACAATGAAGCTTACCAGTATATCGATTTCCCAGGTTAGAAAAAAAAAATCACAAAACTACTATGGTTGATGCGACTTTTTTGTGCAAATAAAAAAAAAAAAATACCACCGTGTAGGGGGAGTGTTTTGCAACAAAAAAGGTTTCTTGCGTTTCTTTTGTCCGAGCAATGGTTTGTCCGGAAAAAATTGGGTAAGCTAAATATGTGTTCCGCATCCGCGCGACTCTATTTTCTGAAGAGTACATTATAAACTATTGTCAACGAACATTAACAAGACAAGAAGGGTCACTCTCCGTCGGAGCTTTCATGTCCAGCTTACACAAGCGCGCCGATGATTTCGACAAATTCCTGAAGCCGTGCACGTGTTCGTGCTTATACGAGGTTGATGCAAACCGCTAGCGATTAAAACGAATTAACGTTCACTTACCAGGGTGATTTAAAAACATCTAGCAATAATTGTTATTGTAACCTATTCCGCTTAGTGGGAATTAAAATAAAAAAGGGGATATCGTCAGGATATTTAATTGGTGGATCTTTACATAATTATAAAAAGTACTGGTAGCAAAAATGAAGGGAAAAAGGAAAGTTACATCAAAAAGTAATAATGTAGTAAGCTACAGTATTTAAGTAAATGTTGTGAAATAAAATATACACCTGCCGGTTTTCGAAGATGTTTTAAGGTATTCATTTTTATGTTAGGTTTCATTGATTGTTTCGAAGAATATCTATTTTTTATATCCTGGTTAGCAAATTTAATTGTAAAATAAATCCGCCGCCTAATATATAGGTTTGAGAAATATTTATGAGGAAACTCTTAACAAGGATGTGTGAATAGTAAATTTTCATATAATTTCTAATTTCTTGAAGGTCGCTCCAACGTTCTCGTGACAACTAATTTCATTAAAATTTTCAACAAAGATTATTTCTAGTTGTTTAACATATTCTACAATATTACTAGGAGGTACATTGAGACCTCCATAGTTTTTAGAAGTCGAATATGCTTTATGCTCTGAAAATACAGCCGCAATAGTGATATTTGTGCCCCTTCTTGAGTATTTGCTTCAATTGTTTGGTTTTCAGAAAACATATCTGCATTGGAAATGGTAGAAAAGGTCCAGAACAAGCTCCTCAGATACTTATACTATAAGAAATATCGTACCTGGCTGTCATTTGAGATATCAGCTCTAAGATTTATCGCTTGAGCAAAGGAGAACTTTATCTGCTATTATGTTCATGTACAAAGTTCTCAATGGTAAAATTAACTGCCCCGAAATTCTTCCATCTATCTCATTTAATGTTCCTGGACGTCGCACTCGTACAATGTTAATGTTTCATATACCAAATGTGTTTTTAACCGTTAGGGACCCTCTTGTGATTATTACGAAAATAATAAACTTGGGATATGTTATTGCCATTATTAATGTGTGAATGTAAATTTTAATTTAAAAATTATTGACCATGTAATTAGGCCTTTAGGCTTGTTTGGTTAAAAATAAATGAATAAATAACATCCATCCACCCAACAGATCCGTGGAATTTTAGTTCAGAATCAAACACAAAATACTACGTAAATTTTTATTTTATTTCTAAAGGAAAATTCGCTCACTCATAAAGACAACCGGTATATCTCTTTACATATCCCTACGACGGACAATCTGTTTATGCATATCGCGCGTAGGAGACTTACGGTGCTCTATATACAGTAGCATCCGATATTCGAGCGAGATAGGCATAACGAGGGGAGGAGCTTAGAGTGATCCTTCTTGTCTTGTTAATGTTCGTTGCTATTGTACAGTTATAATAATGTAGATATAAATAATTGTAATACGGCGTTTTGAAGAGGAAAGTGTCGGCTTTAAGATGGCATTTTTCATTGTCATACTACATAATCATTTTTAGCAAATTGCTCATATATAATATAATTATTATATTCTAATAAAAAACCAAGTATCTCAATAAATAATATATTATAAAATAAGGTGGCATTGAAACAATTTTTCGAAGGATGGAAACTGTTATTTAGGAGGTCTGTTCTATAGATCAAATTTACGCATAATTAATTTTTCCTAATTACGAAATAAGGCACTTTTCATTATTTTGTAAATTTTAGGAATCTTGAATTTACAAGAAAATATATATATTAAATACTGTAACTTTGATAAAACTGGAGTAATTTTAATGGAGTTTGCGTAGAAATGTTAGGGAAACTTCTAAGATCAAGATTATATAATTACAAAATTAATTAATTTACATACATTTTTGGATTCAATGATTCAATTTTTATAGATTCGGGTAGGAATCTTGTTTATTTTCCAAAATAAAATTTGATACTCATGTAATATAAAGATTAATATTCAACGAACAAAATGTATATAGTAAAAATGTATAAGAGATGATTAATATATAATTTTAAGATATATTTTTTTTTCATACCTTTTTCCAATAAAAGTATGTAAAAATTAATTTATCACCTTTTATTTCTTATTTACAACCTTAACCATCACCGAAGCTTGAAAAATAATTCTGATTAAATATTTATATTTTTTTCCGCCGTGCAGCAGAGTCGCGCGGATGCGGAACACATACTTAGTTTACCGAATTTTTTACGGACAAACCATTGATCGGACGAAAAAACGAAGGAGACCATTTTTATTGCAAAACACTTCCCCTACACGGTGGTATTTTTTATTTTTCTCCACCTTCCTCCCAGCGCGAAATATTGAAATATTTCGAAAAAAAAAAGAGTCAGGCGGATGCGGAACACGTACTTAGTTTACCGAATTTTTTGAGGACAAACCATTGCTCGTACGAAAAAAACGCAAGAGACCTTTTTTGTTGAAAAACACTCCCCCTACACGGTGGTATTTTTCATTTTTCTTTACCTTCCTCCCGGCGCGAAATATTCAAAAAATTCGAAAAAAAAAAGTTTTTGAATTTTTTTCCAATTTGGGAAATCGATAGACTGGTAAACTTTCTTTTATATTAATCTACATACTTTAGGGTACTCATGAAAAAAAAAACCGTATTGCTAATTACTTGTACTTTTGGTCTAAATTGACCCATACCGGCTGGCCTAATAATTATATTCGTAGGTCCGAAATGGAAACATCTCCGTGCAAAACTAACCCCAGCCTATTCACCAGTTAAATTAAAATATATGTTCGGAACTATCGTTGAATGCGGTCATGCTATGACTAATAAACTATTAGAGATTGGAAGAGACCAAAAAGAAGTTGAAATCAAAGAAATACTAGCCAGATATACTACCGATGTCATAGGATCGTGTGCGTTTGGGTTAGAGTGCCATTGTATGACCGATCCAAATGCGGAATTCAGGCTAATGGGAAAAAGAGCGTTCACGCAAACTATTGGTGATTTATTGAAAATGGTATGTTGATAACCATCCACAAAAACTCTCTAGTTTGTTTCTTGCAGATAATCATAAGAAGTTTTCCAACTTTGGCTGGTTTTTTGGGAATTGGAGTATTTTCTGGAGCGGTTACTGAATTTTTTAACAGAGTTGTTAGAGAAACTATCGAATATAGAGAAAAAAACGATATCACTAGACCAGACTTTTTGCAACTGTTGATTGAGTTAAGAAAAAATGGTCAAATTGAAGAAGAAGGATTGAGTCAACCAAGCAAGGTAACAATTCTCTCCAAAGTTGGGGTAAAAGTTCCTGGAGGGTCTGTGAGGATGGTTCATGGGAATATGTAATTGGTCGAGGGGGCAATTCTTGAAAACCGAGGAGTAGAACAACTGATAGAAAGGAGAGAACAGTCTTGTTTGCGTCCGTCGCCTGTACCTTGACTCATCTATTAACATTGCGAACCTGCATTCAGCATCACTATTCACATATTCATTAATTTTTGAAATAAAGCTTGTCCATTTCTCTTCAGGATCTTCCTGGTGCAGCTTTCACAATAGAAGAAGCTGCAGCGCAAGCTTTCATATTCTTTTTGGCAGGCTTCGAGACCACATCAACCACTATTAGCTTCGCTTTATACGAAATGGCTGTGAATAAAAGTATCCAACAAAAAGCTACAGATGAAATTGACAAAGTATTTGAAAAATATGACTGCTTGACGTATGAGTCTGTTATGGAAATGTATTATTTGGATACAGTCATATATGGTAAGTACCTTAATAGGAAAAAAAATTACAAAAACTGTAAACAAAAAAGAAGAAAAAGTTCTAAAAATAGTGGGAAGGAAGATGTTGAGAAGAATACTTGGACCAGAAATAACAAGAGATGGAGGAAAAGAAATATAGAAATATAAAAGGGATCAAGTGGAGAAAATATAAAAGCAAGAAGACTGGACATATTATGAGAAGAGCACCAACAAAAATATTAAAGAGAATAACAGCATAGGTTCCTTTAAAGACGAGAACAAGAAGAAGACTCCGTAGCAGATGGTGGGATCAAGTAGATGAAGATTTATAAGCATTGAAAACCAGAGACTGCAAAACAAAAAGCAGAGACAGAAGAAATTGGTAAACTATAACAAAATGAGCCAGGGGAGATAAAAATATAAATACACTGGCTAGGACTACTACGTAATCCTTCTGGAAGCCAGCCATTTTCTCACTCAATGCTGCAGCTAGGTTGCACCTCGTCTTGCTAGCATCACCCAGGGCGACCCTGGAAAGCTGGCGCCGAAGAAATATTTGACGATGACCAGGCAAAACCTACGCTCAACAGTAGGATTTCTGACTGGCCACTGTCAACCTCCATAGTATGAGGCTGGTGGACACACCTCTATGCAGGATGTGTGAACAGGAAGATGAAACTGTCTTATGCGAGTGTCCGGAGTTATCGTCAATAAGAGAGTGTGTTCGGTGAGTCTTGGCCTATACCTGCCGATAAAAAGGAGATGTTTCCTAGTGACCTATCCACCTTCCTGGAAAGGACAGGAGGAACGATGACCTAGGAGGACAACTCCTCGGGAGGATGTACAATGGGTTACATGTGGCCTAAGTGCTATCAGCCTACACTCACCCTCTTTACTCTACAGATACAGAGATACGTTGCACCTCTTTTTTAAGTTTAATTTTCTCACCTTAATGTTAAGACTTTTGATGTTTTAGAAACCATGAGAAAATATCCTCCAGCTCCAGTATTTTTACGAAAATGTACCAAGACCTATCAAGTGCCAAATTCAAACGTAATAATCGAAAAAGGCCTTTCAGTACTCATCCCATGCTATGGATTACATCGAGACCCAGAGTATTTTCCCGAACCCGAATTATTTGATCCAGATAGATTTTCGGAAGATAACAAATCGAAAATTTGGGATTCTACTTATATTCCATTTGGAGATGGACCTAGAAATTGTATAGGTACAAAATTTTTATTATTTCTTGACTTATTTAGTAGAAAACTTTATTTTTTTAGGAATGCGATTTGCAATGATTCAAGCTAAAATAGCTCTAGCTTTAACATTGAGAAATTTCAACTTTGCACTTAGCGCTAAAACCAAATTACCGTTAAAAATGGAAACCAAAGGGATTATTTTAACACCAATAGGAGGATTGTGGTTAGATTTAATACCAAGGAAATTATAAGTTTGTTTGTATACCTACCGCTTGGTGCATGCTAGAAGCAAAGATTACAGAATAAAAAATATAAGATGTTTCACTCGTTTCACTGGTGACTTGGATGGTACAGTACGTCGCTACGTCCTTACTTGCATTTAATTTGGTATATTATACAGGACGTCGCCCGTCGAGCGCTGTTATTTTAGAACGGTGTTTATTGGTTGTTCGTCTTTTATATTTATGTTGTATAGATTTTTCAAATTTAGGTATCCTGCAGCTGCTTCTCTTTTTACTGTTTTAACCTTGTCAATCCAAAAAATAGGCGTTATTTAAAGATAAAAATTTAAGATTTAGTGACCCTATTATTCTGGTGGCTAATGAGTATATTTAATTTAATTTGTGATAAATATCTGATAGATTATCAATAAGTATCACAAAATTACTAAGATGCTGGATAAAAACTGTGAATTGATTCATTTTAAAAATTCAAGTTTATTTTTAACTTACTACCTTTTCAAATTCATATCCCGTACATTTTTCGAAATAATTAACATTTAAAAATAATCCTTTGTGATAAAGAATCTTATCAATTTGAATTTATTGTAATATTTTAATTTGAGTGATGTAGTTCTTATTTTTAGATTTTTATTATTCTGTTATATTTTATTATTATTTATTCTTGGGCGCCTTTATTTTTCAAAAAATTGGTATAGTTACTTTAAATTTTTGTTTGAAGAGTTCGGCTAGCTATTAAAAAAAACAATTTTGACTCTCTCTCCCAAGTTGCGGTTCCCTCAATTAAAGTCTGATCAAATGATTTAATAGTTTTTGAAAAACGTTTAATATATAATTTTTATGTATTTTAATAAATTTAAAAAAAACAAACTTTGAAGAATTATTTCCCTACTTTATAAACCTTTCTTTTTTTTAAAAAAACTCTATTTTCTCTTATTATCCTCAGCAACTAAATATTCCGTTTCATTATCCTTTTATTATTTAATGATTTTATTATTACCTACCCTTTATTATTATCAAAAGACAAAACTAACCTGTTCAATTTGCAATCAAATAACACCCGAATCACTCGAACATATACTTATGACATGTCCTATGTATAGCGGCTTAAGAACTATACTTGCCAAATCCGGAAGATATTCAGATGATTTAGATCAGTGGTTCCCAAACTGAGGGGCGCGCCCCCCTGAGGGGCGTGGAGAAAGTCCAGGGGGGGCGTGACACCCAAATGAAATAAAAAAAAAATTACAAAAATAATTTCCTCAGATTTTTGAAATAAAGTCTTTCTAAGTTTTCAAAATTGTTTTTGTAATGTTTCAATTTCCACGTTTTTTTTTACCAATTTCCACGCTCCCACATAAAGAATATTCACTTGACATAATGGTCAAGTGTTTGTAAAAAATTAAAGCCATTGTTTAAAATAAAACAGATCAAAAATCCTTTTTCAAAAAACAAGCAGTTTGGGAACCCCTGATTTAGATGCTCTATTAACCTCAAACGATATCTCGGTATTGAAAAAGATATTTAAATTTCTCAGCGAGGCGATGAAATTAAGATCGTTCATCATAAATGAATAACTGATTGCACCTCAATTCTCTATTACTATTCAATCTATATTGTTTTATTTCTTTAAGACATATTACTTTTATATTTACTTCTTTTTCTATTTAAGATAACCATAATAAGCAAACAATTTGTATATTATTATTATTATTATCTTAAAATTCACTCATCGTGTTCCCCTCGTAATACAAATAGAATGATTCGAAACTTGAAACTTTGAACATGCGCACAGACTTTATCATGTGTTATTTTAGAATGGCATCACGTGGAAGAGAATTGTTTAATTGCTTTGGACTATCTGAATTATTAAGGTAAGCTTCCTTTTTATTTATTACTACTAATATTAAGAATCTTAACTAACTTATTATATAAGAAATATGCAATTGCGAAATTAATGTTTTTACGATGGATAAATTTACAGGTTATCTACGTCCAGGAACTTGATTCTAATAAATCCTCTTCTCTGCTATGTGGGATATAAATTAATCGGAATTGATTGCTGATTTCATACACACTATTATAGAAAGTAAACTGAACTTTCTCAGGAACAAACTGCATACAATATCCTTTGAAATTTCTGGGATGCTATCTCCAGTCAAGGTTAAATATAGGTCAAACAAAGCTTACCGCTTTCTAGAAGATAATTAAATGATGAAATCTCTTACACGGTTAGTACTCTTTGTTTTTCTATTAGTTTGGTATGATTTTGAGGCACTTTACTTTATATTTTTCAATTTTTGATTTTTCTTTCTTAATTTTTGCACCTTCTACCTTCTTGTTCCAAAATCAACCACATTCAATTTTTTTCTTGTTTATTCTCTCACAGGCGACTTTCCCTGTGATCTAATTGTCTTAGTGTCATTTTTAATTGACTTCTATGGATATAAAGGTCCTTTCACATGTTCATTATATCAATGTTCCTTATTAACTACACTTTCTTTTAATCGGTTGATTCATTTCGCGATTAATCACTGGCACTTCACTGAATGTTGAGATGAGTTACATAAATCTAATTAAACTACACTATCTATTACATTTTACTTAACATGTATATAAGATTATTTATTTAAGGTTTATAAAGGTATTCTATGTTTATTATTTATTTGTTTTAAATTGTTCTATTTTTAAATTTAAATTGATTTCTTTCAAAATTATTCCTATTCAGGGTGAACTGATTTATTACATGGTTATTTTCTTTAATTACAGATTCTTCGCCTTAAATTGGATTCACCTGCTTTCAGATCATCACAATATATTTCTCTAATTACCCCTGTATAGCTTAAAATAAATTAAGCTTTTCGAACTTATCTGTTATCTACCGGTCTCGTTATTGACAACAAAAGCGAGTCGTAAACATAATTTATGAGAGCGGCGTCCGTTTGGGACAGCAACTTGAATCAAACCGCCCTGGAGTGAAACATCTTATATTTTTATTCTGTAATCTTTGCTAGAAGTGAAGAATATAGTAAACTAGACTCACTACTGTACAAATACAAGGTGGTCCTTAAGTAATTGTACATAGAAGTTGTAATGTATGTATCCTACTATGGATACTTGGTGCATTAGGAGTGTGGAAGGGCCTCTGACTAGGTGGTGTTGCTGGTCACTTGGTGTGTCATCTCACAGGAATAAAAACAACTACTGGAATCACTGGGTCATGTTCTCTTCATTACCTTACTTCACTATTATACATTAACCCACTTATTACTAGTACTAATTAGAATATTAATTAAAATGATTACGATGAATAGAATACCCTTTGAATGTCTTTAGGACATCTTAGAATAATTAAGTAATGAATTAGAATTGATTAGAATGTTTTAGAATACTTTAGAATGAATGTTAAAACACTTTCGTTAACATATTTATAAGACGAGTCAAGTTCAGCGTTTTGTAAACATAAAACAATTCTGTTTATGTTTGTTTCACGTTCTGAACTTGACATCCTACGTGAGACCTTTCTCTTTTCATATTGGTCAACGATTCATGCTTTATAGAAATTAGCTTCAAGGGAATTTATGTCTTTATTCATAATAATACCATAATAATAATTTAAATAATTAATAAATAATATTTCAGCCAAAAGGCATCACAAAGTACAGTACAATCTTCACTTCAAAATATTGCGATTCAAACCAACAAGCCTTTATAAAATGTTAATATTAAGAGAGATACAGGGTGTTGAACATGAAATTGTAATTTTCGTTTTTTACAATAACTTATGTAACGTATGTAAACTGTTGATATGTACAATTACTTACGGACCACCCTGTATATTACCTTTGTCGATAATTCCAAAATTGCGATCTTCCTTTCTTGTCCTTCAAGTTTTTCTTGTAGCATGGTAGCTCCTAGAGCTCCGGCATGGTGTTGCTGTATTTCTAATTTGCTTTTCAAAGTATCAACATCGTTCAATAATTTAATGTTTTCCGTTCTTAAAACTTCTATTTCAAAGTTATTATGAACATTAGCGTTTGAAGTTTTCAATGTTTTTATTCGGTTTTCCAAATTGCGCTTTTCTCGTTCTAAACGTTCTATTAAGAGCCTGTAACCTTAAACAAAAAGAGTTAATGAAAAATGACAATTTTTCCTAAACAGCCAGGGCAATTTACAGCTAATAGGTTGGCAAACCTTCAAGACGTTGTCAGATCAATTGGTAAAATTCCCCAGTTTGTTTTATTTACAAGTTTTTTTTGGTGCTTTTAAATTCATTGTTTCTTTAAGATTAAAAAACAGCTGAACAGTAAATGTCAAGAGATGGTAACATCTTTGTTAAGTTATTAATGAACGAGAATGCCGAAATGGGGGCCCGGTTCTTCTTTTCTAGTTTTCGTGAAGTGAAGAAAAAAACTACAGCTTGGCAACATCTCAATATTTTGTTTTGCAGCGTCATCGTCTTTTTATAGTAAATAAACAATATCAATATTATAGCCTAACCTGCACTGGTTTGTTGAAGTTTGTCGAATTCCCCATCCTTTTCCTTCAATTTGTTTTTCAGTTTTTCCGCGATCTGTTGAAAATGTTTCATTTTCTTCCATTTGTCGAAATCTTCGCTCGTTTGGATCCTGTGCGATTCATTTACAGCGATTTGTTCGTTCAAATTTTGCTTCAGGTCAATTATTTCGTTTTCTAAACAAGTTATTTTTTTCTGTAGTTGATCTTTGATAGATTTTTCGGATTTATCACTTCTCGCACTTACCGGTCTTGGAAATAGAAAATAAATAAAAACTGGGATAAAAAAAAAAATAAATAAAGATAGTTACTTTTTTAAAAGTTGACTTTTTAAGTCTCGTATTTCGTTTCTAGCACTTTTCTCTTTTACCGTCAATTGGTCATATCGTTTTTTTAACAACTCGTGTTCCTTTACCAACAAATCTTTTGCTGATTCTAGATCAGAAAGTTTTGGTATGTCAAGATCCACTTGTTCGTTTTTCTTTGTTGTCTAAAAAATGAAATATAATGGAAAATAAACAATGGAAAGCAGATCTAGAACTGCATTCAAAAACTCTGGACGCATCCCAACTCGGGCCCACTAATCCCTTAAAAGGTACAAGAGTAAAGGTCTCAATAATCTGTATACCTAACTCGTGCTCGATTGAAAAATTTACCTGTTCAAATTACCATCCCATCTATAGGAACAGGTATTATTGTTAAATTGGGTTTTCCTGAAGTACTTACTAGAAAGGATTTTGTTTCGGGTTTGATATTTATGAATGAGTTAGTTTTATTTCGTAATTGGGAGGGTTAAGAGCAGCTCTATAAACATGTCGATTCGCGAAGTATCAAGTCAACGTGGGAAAATATTATTAATTGTAGAACAACACAAATTTAATCAAAGCAGCAAAAAGTTAACATGTGGAGAAATTAAGTGGGTGTGTGTGAATAGAAAGTGTAACGCATATTTTCGGACAATCGGTGATTCTGGTGGTCGTGTAATAACAGAAAAAGTGTTAACTCATAATCATCCTGCAATAGAAGAAAACATTATCCAAAGACATATAGTGAGTGCATCTGCTAAACGAAAGGCCTTTGATGACATTTGTGAAAAGCCTAGCAAAGTTATTCGAAAATGTTTTGAATCCAATTTAAATGAACTTAAAATGAATGATTTAAATTGTATAAAAAAAACAATTTATTATGAAAAACGTAAAAAGTTTCCAAAACTTCCATCAAATGCCGAAGAGGTGTTTGAAGTTTTAAACAATATCAATACACGCACTTTACAAGATGAGAACTTTGTACTTATAAACGATGTTGGATTAAATTTAATTGTATTTTGTACTGAAACTAATTTGAAATTTCTCTGTGAGTGCACTACACTTTACATGGATGGGACGTTTTCGTATTGTACAAAGTATTTTTTACAATTATTTACAATCCATGGCCTACGTAATGGACATTACATACCACTTGTTTTTTGTTTATTGCGAGATAAAAAAGAAGACACCTACAAAAAATTATTTCGCAAATTAATTGATACGTGTAAGGATAAGAATTGGAATCTACTGCCTGAACAAATAGTAATTGATTTTGAAATTGGCATTCATAATGCTACGCGATTGATTTGGAGTGAAGCTAGATTGATAGGCTGCCGATTCCATTTATGTCAAGCATGGTGGCGAAAAATTCAAAATTTGGGACTATCGTCGGAGTATAAAAACAAAGAAAGTGTTATTGGAAAATGGTTGCGTTACTGCTTTGGAATTATGTTTTTGGACCCAGATTTAGTTAGCGACTTCTTCGTTTTTGAACTTATGGAAGAAAAGCCCAACGACGAAAGATTGTGTGCGTTTGCTGATTATTTAGTGGAAAACTATATATCGGAAGAGGCTCGTTATATATACAACTGTATATGTAGGTCTTGAATATTTAATTATAATAAATAAGAATTAAAAACCGCAGTTCCGATGCACCCGGGCACGAGTTGGTGTATTAATTTTCTACCTGGTTTTTGAACGGGCACGAGTTGGTCAGTGATTTTCGGGGCCAGGTAATAACGGGCACGAGTTGGGAAACGCCGAAAACTCTCAGCCTTGGCAAACAATATTAGAGTAACACTTAAGCAGTGGCGGCTCCTCGAAGGAGGCTCAGCTTCCTCAAAAATTTATCCAGCATATAACACCAGAAATATTTTGTTGATTATTCTTCTGTTTATTTCCCGTTTATCTAAAAATTTTCAATTCCACACGTTTTCACTACTTATTTTAGAATCTGACAGTTTTTGCGAAACTCACTTCGTTCGTTCCGCAAAAATCTCACGCGTTACACAAAATTAGACATTTCGTAACTGATGGCATAAATAGCTATTAGATAACTTAGTTTTAGAATATAAATTTTTTGATAAAATAGCACTGCACGATGAATTATGAGAACAAAAAAAAATTTTTGGCAAGAGAAGCTCTATACCCCCACGTTTGTTTTTGCTGGGCAACAATTAATTTTAACACTGCTGTAGCTGGTACGGTCGCTGCGCAAAGGTTAAATTAACTGGCTGAGTAGAATATATTTTTATGTCCAGCCTCCTCTATTAACAAGTTCATGAGCCGCCACTGCTCTTAATTTGGTCCTGGGCACAAGACACCTATCTGATACTGTATTCACTGGTTCTGAACCAGCATTCAAAACTGCAGCAATAAACTCAAGTCACAAGACAATTTAAGCGGCAATCTGTAGCTTAACATGAGAATATAACTGGTACTATAGAGTTTGTTCAACCTTCCTTTGCCGTTACGTCATAATCGGTGACGTATTCTGCTGTTTTACGTATGTCATATCGTCAGTTTATTACGAAAAGTGACCAAGTCAAAATTTTGTGTTTAAGTGAGTAAGTAAATGTCTCGCTTCGGTCAAGAAAGTAAAGAAAATATTCGCCAGAATATTAAGCAGTTGACACCAGCGAATACTAGGAAACCGAAGGCAAGTGTATGGAAGCAGTTTTAAACTTTTGCACAGAAAAAGCGTATGATTTCGGCAGAGCGGATATACCTGTGAAAGAACTGGCGCTCATTCTTGAAGACTATGCCTTCAACATGCGAAAAAAGAACTCCGAAGACTACAAGGAGAGTGTTATATCAAAGTTCTATGGAATTCTACAGCTAAGCAGTTGCAGGAATATTTTTTCGAAAGGTGTAATCGCAAATTTAATCCATTCTCTGACATAGAATTTGTCAACGCAAGAGCTGCAAAAAATGCTAAGCGTCGGAAGCTACAAATAGATCCAACCAAGAGAAAGGCAAGATCATCCGCACTATCAGCAGACGAATTGATAAAGATTATTGAGCTTATTGAGTTCTTTCACATTGCTGCTCATGAATTGGCCTGGAGAGGAAATGAAGGAGCGGCAGCAACAATAGAATATTTTGTGGAGGAAATTGACAATCAAGGGAAACCAACAGGACGCATTGAGTATAACCCGGTTTTCTCCAAGACCACTCAAGGCGGTTCAAAAAGAATGGCCGACAGTAAGTGGCTTGTACCGAATACAGTCAATGAAGAATTATGCCCAGTAAGACTGTTCAAAAAACTAATAAGCAAGCGAGACCAACTCATCAAAACGAATCGTTTATTTTTAACTCCAAATCCAAACTGGCACCACCCCAATTCCAAAGGTTGGTACAACAACTGCCCGGTTGGACAAAATACAATATCTTCCTGGTTCAAATCTACGGCATCAGTTATTGGAAGCGATGTCAACAAGATCAAGATAACAAATCATTCTGCGAGGGCCACTGCTGTTTCAACTCTAGCCAAAACGGGAATTGGAGAACAGCAATTAATTATTAAAATAGCAGGGCATGGTAGCAGTCACTCCATAAAACCATATCTGCAAATTGACTCGGGCCATCATCAGGATATAATCGACGCAAAGAGGTCTGCTTCAACTTCTGCAAAGACAGTCCAAGAATCTCTAAATCAAGAGCAAGCAACTTCGAATCAACCTGCCATAGTATACAATAATTGCGTTTTTAATATAAACATCAATCATAATGGTCCATGAATTTAGAAAACATTCAAGTTTTTTGTTGAAATTAATCAAAATTATTATGTGAACAAATAAAAATTAGATTGTCAAAAAAAATATTCTGTCATTATAAACGTCAAAAAAGTTTACAATATAATTCGCTGTTGGAAAAAAGGAAAAAATTTCCGATAAAATTCATCCGTTGCTATGGTGATCTGACAGAAATACACGTTCTGATTGGTTAAAAATCACAAGTGTGGAATTTTCAAAATATGACAACTGCACTGTCAAAAGTAACAGATAAAATGTATGTCGACCTTAGATAAGAAATACGTTAATGATGTCATAATGCCGTCTCATCCATTTCATGAATGAGAGAGCAAGCTGGACAATGTATGCGTAACGCCAAAGGATGGTTGAACAAACTCTACCTATTCTATTATTTCAGTTACCTTCATTTGACGTAACCTAACAATCATTTCGTGAATTTTATCATCTTTTTCTCTAACTAATCGTTGGATATCTGTATCCAATCTTCCCGTCAATTCCCCCTTCTGCCTTATTATAAGCTGTCTTAAGCTGTTGATCTCGTCATTTCCAAGATCTCTCAGCTTTTCTGTATCGGACTTATACATAGCCAGCTCATTTTGATGGTGCTTATCTAAACTACAAAAAAAAATAACATAATATCATCTATAATTAAATGTAAATGAAGTGGTTTGATGCCTAGTCTCATCAGATATCAGATGTATTTTAAAGCTTTTTGGAAAAGTGGCATTAGTAGTAAGTGCTTAAATGGATGACATCTTCAAAATGCCAACAGACCACATGACCACCAGATATATCTTTCGCAAGAACTTCGAGATTGTCATCAAAGATCCAAAGGAGCTTGACGAAGAGAACGCACCACCACTCACTAGAGCGAATGAACTGATCTGGTACACAGACGGATCAAAGATTGAGCTTTGCACCGGAACGGGCATATACAGCAAGTCGAGAAAATATGAAGGAATCGTGTCGCTTGGAAAATACTCCTCGGTATTTCAAGCAGAAGTCTATACAATACTTGCATGTGCAAGGGCAAATAACATGAGAGCCTACAACAACCGGCAGATCAGGATCTACAGTGACAGTCAAGCTGCCCTTAAAGCACTTCAGAGCTCTAGGTTAACATCTCGGCTGATATGGGAAGGCTGATATGCGAAGACCTTGGTGGAGTGGGTCCCAGGTCACAAAGGAATCGCTGACAATGAAAAAGCTGACGAACTCGCAAGAGCAGGATCGTCAACTCTGATGAACGGACCCGAACCAGTTGTGGGCATCCCCAGATGCTTAACTAGGTCACTGTTAAAAGGATGGGTGAAGAACAACACAATAAACACTGCAAGAATACGCCCAGGCAAATACATGGGAAGAAATTCATAAAAGAACCATCGGAAAATGTAGCGAAAGAATTGCTCTCAATAGGGCTGTATAACGGAAACCTTACTTGCAGACGATGCAAAAAGGATACCGGTAGACCCCAAATGACTCCAGAAGACTTCTACAACCAACCAGCAAAGAACCTGTATGAGCTAATACAGGGAACGGAATGGCTGAATAGGTTGTAGTCAGAACACTAGGAGTATCCACAATAAGCCCAGGAGGCTGAGGAGGTGCCGGTGAAGGGAAGGGAATGAATTGTTCTAGGTGCTTACTCCTTTCTTAAATCCTCCATAGCTGTCAACCTGTCGTTAGCCATGCTTCTCCATCGGATCGCTTCCTGTCTACTGGATTGTAATTGAACTTCTAAAGTCGATAATTTTGTATGTAACTCAGAAGTATGTTGTTCCAGAGCATGAACTTGGTTAACATATTGCTCTATAGCTGCTCTATTTGTTTTACTTTTAATCGAACTATCCTCTAAGCTACGATTCAAATTAATTAAATTAAATATGAAATAATTGTTCGAGTATCACATAGATTCAAAAAGTTTTGCATCACCTTCGTCGGATACGAAGGAATTTTTTCGCGCTAACAATTTTTTATTGGCTTGTTTATCAATGTTTACCATTTCAATACATTCCATATTTTTTGCAATATACAGATGTTTACAGTTTTTTTGTAAGATAACATTTTTAGTGCGATCATTTTAACATTCAAGGCATTTGATTTTTACGATTTTAAATGCAAACATGAATCGTCAAGTCATAAGTGAGATTGACCGTGCAAGAATAGTGGCTTTAGTTGAAGAAGGTCATTCTCAAAGGTTCGTGGCAAACAGAGTTTGCGTTTGGCAAAGTAATGTGTCTCGTGTATGGAACCGTTATCTCCAGACCAATTCTCTTCGTGATAGACCTAGAAGCGGTAGAAGGCGTGTTACTAATCAGCGGCAGAACCGCTATATCCACTCAACTATCCGAAAAAACCCGACCATGGCAATACCAGCACTCCAAAGAGATATGAGACATGCGTTGGGAGTTCAAGTATCGATCTCGACATTACGAAGACGAATACTTGCGACAGGTTTGAGGTGTCGCCGACCAATAAGAGTGCCCAGACTACAACCTGAGCACAGAGTTCGCCGACTACAGTGGGCTCAAGAACACGCGGCCTTGCCTGAAGAATTTTGGAATTCGGTGTTTTTTTCCGACGAGACAAGGATTTGTTTGGTACAAGATAGCCATCGAATACGTGTGTGGCGGGATCCAACGAGAGTTGCTCAGCTTGCCCATGCTCGCCCCGTGCCGCCCTTCAGAAGAGGAAGTGCTATGTTTTGTGCTGGTATCATGTTAAATGATCGCACAGAATTAATTCATGTGGAGGGAACGATGACTGGGGATAGGTATCTCAGAGAGATTCTACATCCTCACGTGAGACTATGGTGCGCAGCTGTTGGCAATTCCTTCGTTTTTATGGACGATAACGCCCGACCTCATCGGACCAGAGCTGTAAATGAGTATCTTATCAATCGTTCGAACTGGCCTGCCCTATCTCCTGACATGAATCCCATAGAACATGCTTACCAGGGCAGTGGCAGCACGCAGAAATCCACCCAGGAGTGTACAAAGGCTTGTTCATGCGGCCAAGAAGAATGACGAAATATTCCTCAAGAGAATATCAATAATTTGGTAAACAGCATGGGCAGGCGACTTCAAGCTTGCATAAATTCTAGAGGTGGAAATACTCTTTATTAAAAGTTCTCATGAAGGTTCTCACTTAACCTTTTCTTTAAAAAGAATCAATTTGTATTTAATTTCTAAGAATACTTCTTAGGTTTAAAGCAAGTTTATTATTGGATAATAAAATTTTTTGACAAATATACACTTTTTTTATTGAAACTAATTGTTTGATTAATCTCTGATCCATTTATAATAAACACATTTTTTTTTCGGAGATTTAGGGTGATGCAAAACTTTTGAATCTATGTATATTGTCATGATATATTATATATTATTCAAGAAAAAAAATATAGAATTAATTTTTACCATTTAAAATTTTCAATCAATTACCTAAATGGTTTGGTTTGTCAAATGTCTGTTTAAGTTTGAAGAAGTTTGAAAATTAGAATTGTTACAATTGTTTTATATAGTTTATAAAAAAAATGTGGTGTAAAATAAATTGAAATTTTTAAGTATTTCATATTTGATAATTATTTATACGTAAATTGATACTTACATCTTTTTAACACAGACAATGTGATAATAATTAATAAAATTTCATTTTAAATTAAAATAGGAGAAATTTCAATGTTTTTGTTTATATTTAAAAAAAATATGAGAGATGTAAAAATTATTCATTTGCCAAAAGTGACAAAAAATTGGTTGGTTACGAAAAAAAAGAAAAAATTGTTTTGGTTTTGAAAGAAGTGAAAATTTGAAAGAAAGTAAAAAAGTCAGAAAGAAATTGTATAGATGCAGAAGAGATTTGTGTGAACAGATCAATGGAATTTAGAAAAATTTAAGTGGTAATTTGGAAGATATGAGTGAATTTGGTTGGACGATGAAGAAGTTAACATTTTGAACAATTTATTGGATTTAAAAGTTTTTTCTTTCGGACTATAGTAAGAATTGAATTTATATATTGCTAAATTTTCAAAAGTTGATTATTAAAAATATTGTGGTTTAATTTCCCAAAAAATTAAAAAAAGAATGAATAATATACCACAAGGAACATACAGAAGATATTTGATTATATATAGTTAATATATTTCTGTTTTCTTTTGGGTATGAACTTGCTCTTTTAAAAAAAAAGTTATAACAAAATAAATATAAAAAAAATAAGTAAAAGTATTTTTTTTTATATGTGGTGATTCAAATAATAATTTTTTTTTAATTCACTACAATATTTACCTTTTAACTTTTTGTTTTTCGTCTACCAGCAGCTTTTGTATATTTTGCAGTTCCTCTTGTAACGAAGCTGCGGCCAAGCTATGTTTATCTCTGTCTATTTTCAATAGAGTTTGTAGTTTCATCATTTGTTCGTCTTTAGTTTTTATTTCATCTTGCAAACTATTAATTGTATTCTTAAAACAAATTTAAACGTAAATAGTTGATTGGAAGCTTCTTTGTGTTAAATAACTCACCGCCATAGCTAGATTCTCTTCTCTCTGTCCATTATTTTCGTTTCCCACGTTAATATTATCCCCTCCGGCACCGCTGTTCGTAACCTCACTTTTTTTATTTTGCAATTCCATGATGTGTCTTTCGTAGAAAGATATTTGACTTTGTTTATCACCGATCTGTTTTCTAAACATACTGACAGTCATTTCAAGCTCTGTAACTTTAGTCTTCAGCTGGTCCATTTGCGTTTCTTTATTTGTAATAACTTCTTGAAGCTGGAATAATTCAGTTCTTAAATTGACTACGAGATTATTATTTTCCGGTGTTTGAGTGAAATCCTCTATAGTCTGAACTGAAACAACTCGAGTTGTTTTCAAAGTACGCGGTTTAGGATCAGGAGTGATTGGTTTTTTTGGTTCTGGCTCTTTGGGAGTCTCTTTAGAAGTAAATTTCTTAACGTCAATGTCAGCGTTATCAAAGTTTCTATATAATTGTAACAGCTCTTGATCCAATTTCGATATTTGCTCATCTTGTAATTGTGCTCTATTTATGTAATGTTGTAATTCGCTTATTTTAAACTCGAGTTGACGTTTTAACCGAAGTTCCTAAAATACAATTAAGGTTGAAGTTCACTAAAAACAAATGTGGATATAGGCCAGACGATAGGGGTAACAACTACAAGTAATTAGCAATACGGCTGATTTTTTTTTTCAAAAATACCTCAAAGTATGTAGATTAACATAAAAAAAGTTTACCAGTCTATCGATTTCCCAAATTAGAAAAAAAAACACAAACCATTGATCGGACGAAAAAAACGCAAGAGATCTTTTTTATTGCAAAACACTTCCCCTACACGGTGGTATTTTTTATTTTCCTAAAATGACCCATATCGACCGGCCTAATAATGTATTCCTTACATTTATTTGAAAAGTTTTCTTTTCTTGCATCCAGTTAGCCATTTTTCTATACTCTTCTTTATAACTGTCACTTCCAATTTCTTTTTGTTGTTTCAAATAATTCAATTCAATATTGAACGTTTCCTTCAGTAGATCAGCTTCTTTTTCCGTCTCTTTTGCTTTTTGTAGAGCAATAAAACTTTCATGTTTTTGATTGTTAATATCAAGTAATTTCCTTATGTACAATTCTTCGGAAATTAAAGGTATGCAACCGTAGCATTGCAGCCTTTGATTGTTGATTACATTTTTCAGATGTCTGTAAAAACATATAAATTTGATATAGTCAAAAGCATACGTATCAAATTATAAGACACAGAGGCTACCAAAATGTGAGATTACAAATATACACTGGTTAACAAATTTCCACTTTTTCATTCATTCTCGAAATAATCTATCACATTAAGTACCTTCTTTTTGCTTGAGTATGCAAAAAACCGGAAAATTGCTTCTTATTATTCATATTGTCACTTTGAATTGTCAAACTGACATTTAAATGAAAACTTCGCTGGTGAAAGACTTTTTAGGGCGAGTTGTACCAAACACCTAAACTCGGTTTAATAATAACTGATGTTTAGACTGTGGCTGATTGATGTATTTATTATCAACAATTACATCAGTCTAAACATCAGTCATCATTAAACCGAGTTCAGGTGTTTGGTACAACTCGCCCTTAGAATCGCTGAAAACTAAATACATATCCTTTTTTCTCCCGTTGAAATTGCATAAGTCTGTCTTATTCATCTTGCGAATTTTATTTGGAAGTTATGATTAAAAGCAATAAAAGAAAACAAAAACGGTTAGTATGTCTTTGTTGAATCTTATGACCCGCATGATAAGACTGCATTTGACTATAATAATTTTAATACAAACGTCAAACTTTTTTTGTTCAAGCCACTGTCGATAATGTAAGAAATATAAATACAAACTATGGAAGTTAATTTCCTGGCGCCATTCTGGGAAAACTCTATTAATTAGAACCATAAATTTACATCAAGGGCTTTGTAAACAATTAAATCCAATTAACTAATGAATATCATTTCAGACGGTTCTTATATTCTTACAAAAAGAAGAAGATTTGTGTTAGTCTAGTCGGTATTTATAAAAAAAAGAAGTTTTAAGTTTAAGACTGCAAGAAATTTGTTGCCAAATTGCTAAAAAGCAAGAACAAAACCATCTTTAGTCTAAAACTAAGACCTGTCAGGCCGCTAAGCCAGGAGTTCTAGAGGCAGAACCAACCTGGACTTCACACCTTCATGACAAAGCCAATAAAGGGAAAATAACACTAATGGCAGCCAAATGGGCGATAGAAAGAACATGGGGCCTAAACAGCACTTAGTCCAGTCGGGTTAGCATTAAAGGTTAGGTTCCCTGAAAGCAACAAACGCGTTTTCATTAACCAAGATAATATTTTTAAGGGATTCCATCAAAAATCTCGTCTACTGCTTTCACATCCATGCTTCGATAGTTTTTGGGCTAACCCGACTAAACTAGGGGAAGGTGAGGTAATACGATCCCTGGAGGTCAAATGATCCCCCTCCGTAAATCAGAGACAACTAGTGCCATCTATCCAAATGCGCATGAAACATGTTCCCCACACCCCTGCCAGCTGCCTCGACAAGTGTCCTGGCAGTGCGAGCGCTTGTTTTGATATTATCAAAAAACAATCAAAAAGTGTGGTTCTGATCTAAGGTAAGCTTGTTTTTGGACTTTCATTACTTTTTACATGTTCGTGTTTATTGAAATGCTGTTTTATTCGCGTGTATTAATAGCAGTTACCTAATATTTAAGCAATGTTCGATCACCGCATGCGGTATTTGAAGGTTATGTTTTGATCGATATCTTGAAATTTGGTGTTTGGGGCAAAATGATCCCTTTCTGTGTGTTTAAAATGATCCCTGGAATCATTTTACCCCATTAGTACCTATTTGTTGTTGTTGCAGATCATGCCAAGAATTTATATACGCAAAACTAATCTTCAAAGTTGGCCTGAAGAACAAATGCAATAGGCATTAGATGCGTTCAACCCTGATATTTTCATTAATGTGGACTTCATTGCAGCTGAAACCTCCCATTCCGATCCATGGGACGTCAAGTCCTCCATTAGCAGAAACCGTGCAAATACCTTCTCCTCAAGCGAGGAATCCAGAAACTGAAACACTACAGCCATTACAAGTGGATGTCCAAGAACTCCTTCATTTAACACCTAGGCTGTCTCCATTTCAAACTTCGACTCCAATGATGACTCAAAAATCTCCAGTCATCGCGGCAAGCACCATCCTTCCCAAAAAATACCTCAATGTCTGAATCTTCTGGAAGATTACCTCCAGCTTTGACTGTTGGCTTTCCATCAACATCTTTTGGTGTTGTTACACCCAAGGAAGAACGACCAAAACCAAAGATAGTTGGAAAAAGAGCGAGTGCAAGACAAATAAGAGTAGACACATCAGTACTGACCAGCACACCCTACAAAAAATACCTTGAAGAAGAAGCCAGAAAGAAAACAGATATAGAACAAAGGAAAGGCCTTAAGGAAGCGAATAAAATGAAAAAAACAGTGACCAGCAAACAGAACGATAAAGGAAAATGTGGTGGGAAAGGAAAAGGCAAAAAAAAGCAAAACAGGTCAGATTCTTCTGAAGAGGAAAGTGATACCGAATGCCTCTTCTGTACTGCAAGCTACTCCAAAGGCAATAAAGGGGAAGGGTGGATTAGGTGCGTTGTGTGTCTTAAATGGGGACATGAGGCTTGTGCGGGAGTAGATAGTGACGATGAAGGCGACTTTAATTGTGATATTTGCCTTTCTAGTAATCAATTCGACAGTGTGACAAAAAATTAAGGCTATAAGGTCTTTTTCTAAGTTCCTGATAGAAAATTATTATTTTTTAATGAAGAGTTGATATTTCTATTGCACTTTGACATTGATAAGAAACCTTTGATAGGGATGAGTATTATTTGTGTTTTTTTCATTCAGAAGAAGAGTTTATTTGTCTACCTATTGCTTGACTAGGTATGTTGTTAATTTTGCAAACCTTTTAAAAGTTTGTTGCGATGTGAAATGTTTAGTTTGTTTATTGAGTAGTAGATAATTACAAAAAAAGATCTCGAATGAAACTAGAAGACTGCAAAAGTTTTGTGTAACTTGCTCACATACTTAAATTGTTATAAACAATAAATATGATTAAAATAAACAGCTGAGTGTTTTATTTCACTGATATTTATCAACTTATGGTATAAAATTATCCTTGGGATTATTTTACCCTTACCCCAGGGATCGTTTTAAACATAGGTGTGTATAAAATGATCCTTTACAAAACTTTTAAGAAAATCTATAATACAAAAAAACTACATACATATAATAAAAAATAACTATGCAGTTACAAAAAGCTAAGTAAATTCACTACCTCCAACAATAGAGATCTTGCGATTTTGCCTTCAACTTTAGGCACAGTTAAGTTTTTCCCTTAGGGGGATCATTATACCTCACCTTCTCCTAAATATCTTCACAGGTTACCTATAGATCCTTAGTTTTAAGAAGAAATCTATAAAATAAAGATTAACTTACGAAATTTGCTTGCTCAACGCCCGCTGTCTCTCTTCGGCCATATGTATATCCCTGTCGTATTTAATTTTATTTTTCAACTGAATATCCTTCATCTTTTTCAACTCTTCGTTCAACCCGCTAACGCTAACTTTATAAAATTCGACAGACTTTCGATTTTGTAAAACATCCCCACTCAATTGTGCCACTATAACTTTTTCGTCGGAAACTGAAATCAAATCGACGATTTGGTGTTTAAGATTGAGGAGTTCTTGTTCTTTCGATGTATTCCAAGTTTTTTCAAATATTTCTGTTTGTTTTTCCAATGATTGTTGTGTTTGTAGATTCGTATTTTCTTTCATCAATTCCTCGTTTTCTTTTATTAAACGTGCATTATCTTGTTTTACTTGTTCATAAATTGTTCTATCGATGTAATCACAAATTTGTTCTTCCGCGGTTTTTAAGTGTTCTTGAAGATTTAAATTTTTTTTTAACAATTCCTCGTTGAATTTTGAAAATTCTTTAAATTTTTCCTCTGATTTGTTTAGCTGCTCTTTCACTAATTCATATAAATTATTTATATGATTAGCACGTTGTCTTTCCGTAATTTCTTTAACTTCAGATTCTGCTAATTTTTGGGACAGTTTTTCAACCTTATTGTCACTTTCTTCAATATTCATCAAAGCTTCTTTCGATAAAAACTTCATCAACTTAAATTTCAACTCTTCTTTATCTAATTCTAAAGATTTTTGAGACTCTAAAAGCATGTTAAACTCCAAATTTTTATTTTCCTCCTGTTTTTGAATAACCGCGTATAAATCTCTATATTTAACAGTCATTTCGTTCAAATTTTTCTCTACATTTTTATATACTTCAAAATCCACAGAAGTACTGTTTAAATTTACCATTAAATCCAAACGAGCACTGATATTTTTATTATCGATCTGTATATCATTGACAGTTTTTAAATAATTACTTTCTTTATTATTAAAATCTGTCTGTAGAATTTCAATTTTATCCAATAACCTTTTATTTTCATTCTCCAAATATACAACTTTCCTATTCAAGGTAATATTCGATGATATAACATCATTAATTTTCTTTACTTTCTCTTCATCAGTTTCGCTAATTAAAATTTTTATTTTTTCCAACAAAACTTCATTTTCTTCTTTTAAAACCGTAAATTCATTTCGACCACTCTCAATTCCTTCTTCCAATTCTTTTCTTGAACTAACCATCAACTTTATCCAATCCATAATCTTCTGCTCCATCAACTCAAGATCTTTTACATTAGGATTCTTATATTTCCCAAACAAAACCTTAACACTTTCTTCAACACTATCTATAACAATTTCCTCGCTTTGCATACCAGAATCCGACATTACACAATCTCCTTCATCTTCTACATTTTCTCTTTCATCAACAATGATTTTATTCCCAATTCTAGCTTCTCTAAGCTGTTCTCTAAGCTCCGAATTAACTCCCTCTAAATTATGTAGCTCAGCTTGGAGCCTCATAGCTGGATGGTACCAACCACTAATATGTTTCACATCTAAAGCTCTAAGAAGCTTTTCAAAAGTCTCCGATTTAATTTCCAATTTAGATTTCTTTTCATTTATACTAGCCATTATCTCATGTAAACCTTTTCTTAAAGCTTCATTTTCTTCTACCAATAATTTATTATCCTTCGAAAAGGATTTCGTTTTAAAATCATGTACAGGCTCGTGTCCAAGATCTATAATTTGGTTAGCAAGTGAATACGTAGATTTGTTCAGTTTGTGTACTTCTGTTTTCAGCTTTATAATATTTTCTTCCCCAATAGTGAGCTTGTGCTTTAAATATTCATTTTCTTTTCTAAGCTTTCTTTGTTTTGATGTGTATCCTTCCAGATTAATTTTATCTTCTTCCGTTAAACCCAAAGTTTCTCTTAAACAGATATTTTCTTTTTCAAAAGTATCACAAACTTCTTGTAATTTGTTAATGTCTTTAACTAAACTAATTATTTGTTTTTCTTTGGATCTATTTTCCGTTTTAAGATCTAGCTGTGTTTTTAAATCGGCTGCTAGCTCTACATTACCATCATCTCGAAGATGTTTCAGGATATTATCAAACTAAAACATTAGTTATTTATTATAGAAGGGAAAAAAGTATTAGATTTTAGCTCGAGGTTAGAGACATAAAACCGTGAGCTAAAATCTAATATTTTTCCCGTGTATAATACACTATTTTTTTCTGTGACAGGAAAAACGACGATTTAATAGTGAAAGAACATATTATTACGCGAGCTGCTGCATTAATGTGCTCAATTAGTGCCCCCTGTGAAATTCCCATATGATACGACTATGGCTCCTCCGCCTTATTTTCGAGAGTTTTCTGGAATACGTAAAATCTAGAAAAACCCAGCGCATCCACCAGAGCTTCGAGAGGTTTCTAGAACTAGAACGTGCGAGTATAAATAGGCGACGAGCATCGCAGCTGAGTTAGTTAGTCAGTTAGTGTTGATACTGAAAGAAAGCAATCGCGCCTCGATAAAGTGACTCTCATATAAATTATAGTTAGTGTTTGTTTAGTGTGATATATAAATTATTAAATAAGGACTGTATTTGAATATAAATCTGTAAATATAAATTAAAATAAACGTTACATTGGTGTCAGAAGTGGGATTGAAAAATAAATATACAGGAAGATGGCGAAGAAACTTTGTGAATTAAAAGTTTCAGAGCTTCGAAGAGAGTTGGAGGATTACGAATTGGACACAAGTGGGGCCAAGTCAGCGTTAGTGGAACGACTGAAAAATGCTATGATTAGCAATGGATTGGACCCGGAAACGTTTGAATTCACCGACGAAGCGTCCGCCTCTATAACCTCGACGATAGAAAAAAAATGTCTTCAATGGAAAACAAAATGTCGGGCATGGAAAATAAAATTTCGACGGATATAAAAAACGAAATTTCATCCATGGAAAATAAAATTTCGACGGATATGGAAAATAAAATGTCTTCGATGGAAAAAAAAATGTCTAATAAAAAAAACGAAATTTCGTCCATGGAAAGTAAACTTTCGGCGGACATAGAAAATAAAATGTCGGACATGGAAAATAAAATTTCGACGGATATAAAAAATGAAATTTCTGCCGTGGAAGAAAAGATTAAAAGAATGGGGCAAGAAATGGAACAAAAAATCAAAGAAATCGAAAGGAAGACTAGTCATCACCCGGATATTACAACTAGGCAAGCCCCGAACAACGACGAACTGGCAGAGAAAGTAGAGTTGAAACCAAAAGGGAAAACGATATTAACAGCC
This sequence comes from Galerucella tenella, assembly GCA_910591685.1. NCBI lineage: Eukaryota > Metazoa > Arthropoda > Insecta > Coleoptera > Chrysomelidae > Galerucella > Galerucella tenella. Next base: position 35,374 of record CAJUYH010001814.1, read on the forward strand.
GAGTGAAACTGCCAACATTCGATGGTAAAACGTCATGGCCGAACTATCTTAAGCAATTCGAGTCAGCATCAAAGGCAAACAACTGGAGTGAGAAAGAAAAAGCGTTGAAATTAACTCTTGCCCTTAGAGGAGACGCCATGGATATCCTCCAGACCATTCCAGTGGAAGAGACCGAAGATTTTGAACAACTCAAAAAGCGATTGAACATGAGATATGGCCTGGAACACTTGGAGCATCTGTACCAATCGCAGCTGAAAAACCGCAAACAAAAACGCGACGAAACTCTGCAAGAATTCGAAGCAGACATTGCGAGGTTGGTGCGGTTTGCCTATCCATCGGCACCGGAGAATGTCATGGAATGTTTAGGGGTACAGACATTCATCGACGGAGTTCGTGACCATGAAATGCAGAGAACTATACGCTTGGCTCGGCACAAGACACTGGTCGACGTACTCTCTGCAGCCTTGGAGTACGAAGCAGCTACACAGGCTTCCGGAGTATACGGCAAGGTGAGGGCTGTAGCAGACGAAGAAGTGGAGAACAAGCTTGGCCAGCTTGTCAACATGATGAAAAGCATCTCAAATGGAAAATCGAAAGCTGTGAGATGCTGGAATTGTGGAGAAATGGGACATGTACGCAGTTCGTGCAAGCGACCGAGAACTGCTACAAACAAAGACTCACTCTCTAGAAGACTATGCCCAGCAGAGTGCTCTCACTGAACCAAAACAGAAGCTAAGGAAGCTGCCATTCGAAGAACCACGGTGACCAGCGACGAATGGACACCGGAAAAGTTGGAAGAGGAACAAGAGAACGATCCCGACTTGAAGAAAATCCGACATTGGAAAAAGGAAAACTGTCGACCTACTTGGCAGGAGATTTCAAGGTACTCGCCAACGATGAAATGGTATTGGGCACAGTGGGACTCGCTGGTTCTGGAAAACGGTTTGCTACAGCGAGTAATCGAGAACGATGAAGGTTCCGAAAGTAGAAGACAGTTGGTGATTCCAAGAACAAGGGTAGCAGCAGTACTGCGGAAATTACACGACAGTCCGTCAGGAGGACATCTAGGTGTGAAGAAGACCCTCCAGAAAGTGCGAGAACGGTTTTATTGGATTCACAGTTCCGAAGATGTGAAGGACTGGTGTAAGAAGTGCACTATTGTGCTACGACCAATGGACCACAAGGAAGAAGAAAGGCTCCTATGAAGCAGTACAATGTCGGAAGCACTTTTGAACGCATTGCCCTGGACATTGCCGGACCGTTTCCACCGACAGCAAATGGCAGCAGGTACATTTTGGTGGTGATGGATTATTTCACAAAATGGGTAGAAGCGTATGCCATTCCAAACCAAGAAGCCGCAACTGTTGCCGATGTGCTTTTGAATGAGTTCATTTGCCGATATGGAGTGCCCCTGGAAATACACAGCGACCAGGGCAGAAACTTCGAAAGCCAGCTGTTCCAGGAAGTGTGGTCGAATTATTCAATGATTAAAAGTATGTTACGATCCAATAATAATGTGGACATTTCAAAATATATCAAACTAATTACATTTCTGAAACAAAATGTCAAAGGTTACAGGCCCAAGAAAGCTGCGATTTTTACGAGTACACAAATTAGTGATTTTTTAAATAATGCACCCGATGAAGTTTATCTAATGGCCAAGGTTGTTGTTGTATTTGGTATTGCGGGAGCTTGTCGAATTTGTAAAATCAGCCAGGTAACATTAGATGATATTGAAGATTCGGGAAAGTTATTAATTGTGAAACTGAAGCAAACAAAGAATGATGTAAAAAGGAGATTTGTAGTTACTGAAGAATATATTAAATATTACCGAATGTACATAGCCCTTCGTCCAGCAGCAGCAAAGGATCTGCGCCTGTTTTATGCATATCGCAATGGAATATGTATCAATCAAGTTGTGGGTAAAAATCAGTTTTATAAGGTACCTGAATTTTCTTCGACTTGAAAATGCTATCTCATATACAGGTCATTCATTTCGAAGATCGTCTGCTACACTTTTAGTTGAATCTGGGGGAGACTTGATGACACTAAAGAAACATGGCGGTTGAAAGTCATCAACGATCACTGAAGGGTATGTTGATGAATCGGTGGCACACAGAACAGAAATTGCTGATAAAGTGTTCAGAACGTGTGGCAGTTCTGAAATAACACCCGATTTGCGACCAGGTACATCAACAGCAGTTGTGTCCATGTCAGAGAAAAATATTATTTCAACACAAGAAAATTCGTCTGTTGTACCGAATAGTTCAAGGAACATGTCATTCATGCAATGCACATTTAATAATTGTACTTTTGATATAAAGGAAATGTAACTTATGTTCAATAAAATATTCTAAAATCACATATCTTCCTTTATCTATATGTAATCACTTTTTCCCGGGGAAAAAAGTAATTTCGTGAAAAGTTATATTTTGTCAACAGAGATAAAATGTCAAATTTTTTTCCCGCCACAGAAAAAAAATATTTTTCCCGATTTCCTCATGTATCTAAACCTACTTACTTCTTCATTTTTACTGCTGATAGTATCTTCAGCCCAAATTAATTGATCGTGCAACTTTTGACACCTTTCATGAGCAGTTTTCAACTGATTTTTCAACTCAGAGCTATTTGCTTCTAAGGCTTGAACTCGCTCATGTTCTAATTCTTTTTGTTTTTTCAAACTACTCAATAAAGTTGTAGAATCTTCCATTTCTTTTGTAGCTGTTCTCAATTGAACCTGTACTTCTAATAGTTGTTGCTCTCTATCATTTAGAGCTCTTTGAAGTGCTGCAATGTGTGATGGTTCAGGATCATCTTTAGGAAGACTGGATAAGGAAGAATTCAAACTGGGTTCTTTTAGACGAAGTTTAAGATTCTGTATTTCTTCGTTTTTGGCATTTAAAGTTTCCTGGAAATATATTTATTGTTTAATAATAGTAATTTTAAATTTTCTTTGTTACCTGTAAATCTTTCAGTTGATTTTGAAGAGAGTTTATAGTTTTGTTCAGTTCATCTGTGGCTACCAGTTTATCTTTTTTAAAATTGTTAAATTCTTCTTTTAAATCTTCATTTTCCAACGTCAGTTTTTTTACCAATTCTACAAAGTAACTTAATTTGTTGTTCCTAAACTTAATATTACACACTTACCATCGTTTTCTTTTAATTTATCGTCTTTAACTTTTATTAAATCCACCATTGATACAATTTCTTTAGTTGCGACAGATAATTCATCTCGTACTTTCGATAATTTATCTCTCAAAATCGTATTTTCATTTTCCACATCCTAAAACAGAGATTGATGATTGTCGTTCATTCAAAATTCCACGTCAATACCTCTATTTCCCGTAATAAATCTGATATTTGTCGATTCTTGTTATGTAAGGTCTCTACCAATTCCTTTTGTCGCTCCTTAAAGCTCTCTGAATAATCGGATTCACTAGCAGCGTCGTGAGGCATAGACTGTACTTCATGCTGTAACCTTTTATTCTCTTGTTCCAGAAGTTTCAGTTTATTGTTGAGCTTTAAAAGAAATTCAAGTACAGTAATCAATCGATCATAGTACCAAATATCGTACCTTGTTCAACTCAGCTACATGTTTCTCATTACTTTTGATCGTCTTTTTATGTTTGGTCTTTAACTCTAAATATTTTTGTTCCAAATCTATAAAATACGTGAAATTTGACAGATAGTAATAAATTATCAAACATCTTTTGGTACTCATTTAACTTACTTTCATATTCAATAGAGCTAGACTTCCTCGATTTCGAGCTCCTTAAATCCACCTCACTTTCTTGCCTCCGAGCCTCATCTTCAGCTTGTTTTACAGCCATCTCTTCGAGCTCATGGAGTAGCGTTTCAACCTGTTCCCCTTTGTACTTTAAAATTTCCTGACAAGCTCTTTAAATTAATAAATTATCATTAGAAAAACCTCACTTGATGAGAGAAGAGCGTACCAAATACAAAATATTTCCAAATTGTTGGATAAGAAGTAGAGGCTCAATAAAATACCTTATCAGACTATTTTATTCGTATATGTGAAGAACTCTTTAATTTACATGACTTAAGACTAATAATAATTACGATTGGGTTCTTACCTTAATAACACTTTAAATTTCTTCTCATCTAAACTTTCACTTTCCAAATCAAACCATGTAATACTGTTAAAAAGTTCATCTTTGTCCTCATCGTTTGTATCTTCTAAATCCAATGCTAGCAAATGTTTCCAGTCCATTTTTTTAATTTTTTTTTGTAAGATTTTGTAAAATTATGACTTGAAATTGTCAATGTATTGACAAATTACAAGAGAACGGAATATTTTTATGTTTTAAGCTTTAGAGCGTTTGTTATTCGTTTGTAACTAAGCAACATGGAAGTTGATACAAACAAAAAGGGGAGTCGGGAGTCGGAAGGGAAAAATTCAGTAGAAATATAGCCCAGTAACTGAACAATGCAGGTATTTTTAAACGAGAAAAAACTTAACGCGGTTGAGTTTACGGAAGGGGGGGGGAAATGGCTAAATATGCGAATTAGAGAATTTTTCTTCGGGTAAAAAATGAAGATCGTTTTATTATCTACAGAAATGGTCCCTATCATTTTTTTCGAAAATTTCATAGTTATCGAGATAATGAGACCTAAAAGTCTCCTGCCCTGGTATGAACAGAATTACAGAAGAAAATATTAAATATGCCGGTGAAGAACTAAAACAACAAATTTACGAATTAATACTGGAAAGAGAAAGGATGTCCAAAAATTGGAACCATTCTCTGATAATACCTATTCTAAAAAAAGGAGATGCAACTGATTGTAATAATTACAGGGGGATATCCTTATTAGATGTCGTATATAAGGTCCTAGCTATTATGATTAAGAAAAGATTAGATCCGATCTCAGAAAAAGTAATAGGAGAATACCAAGCTGGTTTCAGAAAAGGGAGAGGAACGACAGATCAGATATTTACAATGAAGGAAATTTTAACATCATGCTATGAGTACAAAATACCAGTACTAGTACTTTTCCTTGATTTCAAGCAGGCATATGATTCTATCTCCAGAAGTAACCTGTTAAAGGTTTTGAATGAGTTCGAGATCCCAAGAAAATTGGTGAATCTTGTGAAGATGACTCTCATCAAAACTACTAGCAGTGTACAGATCAGAGGTGAAGGCTCAGAAAGTTTTGAAATAGGAACAGGTCTGAAGCAAGGTGACCCCTTGTCAACATTACTATTTAACCTTGCATTAGAAAAAATTATAAGAGACAGCAGATTGAATAGAGAGGGACACATTTACTATAAAAGCCATCAAGTTTTTTGTTATGCGGACGATATGGCCATAATTTCAAGAGCAGAGAAGGATTTGGGTGAAATAAAATCACCTAGTCCGGTCAAAGCATCTGTCAAGGAAATCAAAACTAAAATTATTGTACAGTACTATATTGAAGCCTACGGTATTGTATAGCTACAAATTGAGCAAAAAGTGTAGTCTCTAGGGACTTTTCAGGAGCTTTGACCCTTCATTTACTGGACTAATAATGTAATGTAATGATTATGTAAGAGAAGGACTTATCCTTAGATCCTTAGTTCCTGGTCGGCAATATTGTAAAGTATATTGTGACTTTTCGTCTCCAGTGGCGTGCTCCTTTGAACAGAAGTACTTAAAATTATTAATAGAAAACCACAAGTTTGTGGCATTTAATATTAGTATTTTTTTACACATTTGCTACAGCTACAACCCACTCTAGACCTGTCAAAATTAGTGATTCAACATTCAACCTGTCAAGTTGATTTAAACGTATTTTTTGTATTTGATTATTCACCAATTTATTTAGAATTATATCAAGCTTTAGAAAAAATGTTTTGCTACCTTCTGTATATTCGTAAGTAATTAATAATAATAAAACAAACTCAATTAGTCAATTATCAGGGTAATATAATGTTTTGGAGGTGCTTTGTGACACACGTAGCTCCTAATTTTTAGCGAATTTGGTTTCCTCTGTCTCTTAATTATTACGCTAATCAAAAGGGACATGAAAAAATCTAGACTGGATACGAAATAATTTATATACATTGGTATATGTATTTTTTAGCATATTCAGATTTTCAAGAACTAAACAGGTCACCTTCAGGTTATGCAGCAGACTTTCCTGTAAGTACAACAACTAATAAAGAACTATTATTCAATCCAGACTGCTACGTTGGAATTATTTTAGATTATATTTATCAAATTGTTGGTATACCTAAAGAAGATCGAGGTATGTATGTAATTTGATATACAATCATGCGGATCAAGACCAATACGAAGTACGCTTCTATATCGGTTTTTATGTGCTTCCCTTATTTTTAGACAACGTCGACCTCCTTGACAGAAAAATGAACTTTATGAATATTTTTCTATATGCGCCAAACTCCGAAGGTATAGAGTTGTTTAACAATAAAATGAAGTATTACTTAGCATACAAAAACGGTGAGTTTTGTAAAAATCTATGATAAAAATATGTATCATAGCGCCTGGAAGGTATGTGATATGTTATACGTCAAATTTGATTTAGAACATTTTCAGACTATTACTTTTTGTAGACAATCAAATACAACCTCTTCTTGCTGCTGGCAGTGACGAATACCAGGAATTTTTTAACGTATTAAAGAGGCGTTCAAAGGTGAATATAAAAAAACTTATAAACACTCAATATTGCTATTAACAATTATTTTCTGCTTTAGAGACGTTTAAGTTCAAGTGCTGTCAGTAAAGAATCTAAAAAAAGCAGCTCTGCTAATAAGAATTCACTTACTGTTGCACAAGAGCTTAGTGGAGCTGTCCTCTCTAAAAGAAGTCTGAAGTAGAGTTGATTACCTATATGAAAAAAGTTTTTTGTATAATTAATTTTGTCATATAAATATCTACCATACAAAGAATATACAATTTTATATATTATACAGATCGTAGAAAGGTCTTTCAGTTTCTTTTTGCATAAACTCGAAACTACATTTACATGCTAGTCTAAGCTATAATTCTGTGGTTATCTGTGATGAAGATTTCCATTTAAAAAAGAAGAAGAAATAAAACCCCCAAATTCAATTTTGATCTAAATGTTTATTTCATTGTTTACAATAATATTTTTAGTGTGATTGTGATGAATAGGTTGAGAATTTTGAGATTACCACTGAGCAATTTTAATAGAAATATGCATATCTCTAATACTAATGGTAAGTAAGAAGTAAATCAACTTCAAAATAAATTTAAAAACCTCTTCACATTCTAGAAATTATTATAGAAAAATTAAGTCGTATAACTACAATAGGTATAAATAGACCCGAAAAACGAAATTCTGTTAATTTTAAAACTGCAAAATTATTAAAAAATGCTATAGAAGAATTTGAAAAAGATAGCGAGTCCTATGTAGCAGTTATTTATGGAACTGGTGGTAATTTTTGTTCAGGTTTTGATTTCAATGAAATAGCTGATTTAGAAAATCCATCAAAAACTTTGAACTCACTAGAACGAGGCTTAATGGTAAGCATTTAAATTGAAATTTTAAATAAATACCTACATATTATTTTAGGACTTTCCGAGTCAAATTAAAAAACCCACCATCGCTGCAGTAAATGGATATGCAGTTGCTGGTGGTTTAGATCTGGCTTTACTTTGTGATTTAAGAGTTATGGAAGATACTGCTGTTCTAGGGTTGTACAGCAGAAGATTCGGTGAATACTTTTCATTGTTATCTAAAAATCAGTACTTAATTCGGTTTCTTATTGTGAGGCAGGCATTCCGATAACTGATGGTGCAACTGTAAAACTTCAAGCTATGATTGGACTGTCAAGAGCTTTAGATATGGTACTAACAGGGAGATCATTGAATGCTGAAGAAGCGTTTCAATGGGGAATAGCCAATAGAATTGTTGCTTGTGGAACAGGTTGGTGAAATAATTTTTTTCAATTTTATACTTAAAGTTATTATTTATTAGCGTTAGGTCAAGCTATAAATTTAGCTACATCTCTAATTAAATTCCCACAAGAGTGTCTAAATGTAGATAGAAATTCAACTTACAATTCCGCATACAACAATGTTTTTGAAAAATTGTTGGAGGAAGAAAGAAAAAACTCAAAAAAAGTGTCTGTTGATGATATAGTGGAAGGAGCCAAAAAATTTATATCTGGGTTAGGGAGGCATGGAAAAACGTACAATTTAACTGATAGGACTATTTGTGATTGGGAGAGAGAATTTAAGGACAATAATAATAAACCTAAGAGTAAATTATAGTTTTTATATATTGTTGTAAATAGAAATATTTTGAAATGTTAATGTAGTTTTTTTATTTACTTACCTATCCTCCATTTGGATAAATTTGTCCAGTCGGGTTAGCCCAAAAACTATCAAAACATGGATGTGAAAGCAGTAGGCGAGATTTTTGATGAAATCTCTCAAAAATATGATGGTCAATGATAATCCGTTGTCTCCACCGCTAATTGTGCTAATTGCACGATAACAGTTTCTAGCCAAAACAACCAAAAATGGGTCTGTTTTTCGTACAAAGCGGGTCCGTACGGCCCTGTTTATACTATGTATTTTTTACCCTTACGCTTACAACGACCAAAGTTCCTTTCCCAATCAATTTAGTGGCGAAGTGGCACTTCGCCCTTCGGCACGCGTGCTGGGACAATGAGTATGACGTTTAAACGTAAACATCCTCAATTCAATTTCGTGCTGACATGCGCACCGGATTTGGAAATGCAAGCTGTAAAAACACAGAGTACACCATCTAACAAGAGACGAAAGCTTTGTCGGTTCCTTTGAAGTTGGACTTGAACGGAAATACGTCGAGACTGACAGATATACTACTTGATACCACAGAGTACACCATGGCAGTGGCAACCAAACCACAGAGTACTGAGTAACTGACGGGAACGAACGAACGGAAGTGTAGACCATGTGTCGACTTGACATTGACATATATACTAATTAATTCACGCATGTGCACACAAAATTGCGATCACGAAAACGGCTTTCATTCGCCTCTGGTTAGATGGTGTACTCTGTGGTAAAAGGCCCATCCCCAATCAATTTAGTATTTAGTGGCACGCGTGCTGGGATAATGACGTTTAAACGTAAGTATCCTCAATTCAATTTCGTGCTGACATGCGCGCCGACTTGGAAGTGCAAGCTGCAAGCTTTTTCGGTGCGTACCGAATTGTGTCATGCGCATTTAATCAAGGGAAAAATAATTTAGGTACCCCAACCCTATTTTATTCTATTATCTTCGTAAACAAACATAAATTATTTTCTAATATCGTAATTATATTAATTTGTTGTTTTTGATAAGTAGTAACTGCTTTTATTTACAATAATCACAGGTTGAACTTTTTAATTACCTCGTTACCTTAAAATAACAATGAAAATGCGCATGTGCCATAACATTCAGGCAGACTGAATTGACAGGATTGAGGATAGGATGACCTTGAATACAAAAAAAAGGTTTTAAACCCATCCACCTGAAGCGCTAGTCGCAATTGAGTTGTCGAAACAGGCCTGGCAGCTAAGGCCTTTAGTACGAGAAGAAAAAAATATTTCAAAATTCATCTTAGCTGTCATATAGTTGTTGTCACCATTGTCTTTTATAGATTGTTCCCTTTTGCTATTTGCTGTTGTTATTTTTTGTGTTTTAATTAGGTACTGTAAGTGTTATCAAGTGTGATAATTCATAATACTATAATAACTTATCTTCTGTATGTTCCTTGTGGTATATTATTCATTCTTTTTTTAATTTTTTGGGAAATTAAACCACAATATTTTTAAATTCTTTACTTCAACGTTTCGGTAGCGTTCCAGCTACCGTTGTCAAGAAAAAATAAGTAGAAATTAAGTAATTTTTTATCCCTAACTGACACAACAGAAAAAATTTGACAACTAGACAA
>CAJUYH010001815.1:0-45280 GCA_910591685.1 Galerucella tenella
AAACGGTTGCTGACAGTATGACAAAAAAATAAAATGAGATGGGCTATTGCTAGTGATAGAAAGCAATATACAATAACAAAGGGAACATTATATTTTTATGTTTTCTTTCTGCATTCATTATTCAACTATTTCAATTGGAAAAACTTCATTTTGGATGGTTATAAATGGAGAAATAGCTCAAAATTTAGTTGATAAATTGAAAGTAACTGGAGTGTAATCAAATAACGGAGTAGTACAGGATAAATTTCATGAAAAATGTATATTTGTTTTGTTGTTTTAATTTTCGTTTTTTTCTTCTTTTTTTTTTTTTTTGTTTGTTTTTGTCGAATTATACACAAAATGATGGTATGCTTTATCAAAACTATCTACTATGTATGCCAACATGGTTTTATCTACTATTCTCCTTCGCCTTTACTGTCATCTCATCTCTCGCTGCTCTGATGCATTTTCCAATTTGCATAAATAAATATTTAAGAAAGTTTTGGAGATGAAGCATATCACCGCAATGACGTTGATGCATTGTGTGAAAAAGTAAATCATGTGTATATATATATACTTTCGCAATCTTTCTGTTTTGTTAACACATATTCGATTACACGCTATCAATCCTTCCACATTAATTCAATGCATGTGCATCAATTTGCAACGTAATGTCAATTAACCCAATAAGAATGGGGAAAAAAGTATTAATGAAAACGAGAAGAATACATAGGAAAAAAAAATGGGAAAAAAAATTATATTATTCTTATGGCAGGACAAGGGAGATTGGGTAGAATTTATGGACCAACACACCTTTATACGCAATTTATTCAAAGCTAATATTTCACATTATATTGCTAATACGATAATAAATATATATATATATATATGTAACGCAAATGAAAAAAGACAAATATAAAACGTTGGAGAGTAGAGCATGATATAGCGTTGAAGAATTACGGGTTTGTTAAATCCTTCTCACACATACGCACACATACACACATATATGTCTATACACATTCACTTTATGATTATGCATTGCATTATTTAATATTTTATATGATAGAGGTAAATCCTTTTTTTTTTATGTTGTCCATATATCTCTACTAACAAACAAAAAACAATAATAATAATGACAAAAAAAAAGAAAAGAATAGTAAACATATAATAAAAAAAATGAATATTAACTTTTTTTAGGTCACACAGAATATATGAGAGGTTGCATGGCGGATATTATTTACAACGGGGCAAATGTAATAGAATATACAAAGTCGCGTCGAGGTAAATCTGAAGCTACTGCAGTAACTTGGGGCTGTTCATCAGAATTCGATGCATCAAGAAAAACGGAGATAAGTTTCCTTGAAGAAGGAGCATTTATATCGATACCCAAGACCATATCGCGCTCGGGATCAAGGTAAAATACATTCAATGCAGAGAGATAATTCCAAATAAAATAAGAAAACAAGAATCACTTGTCATGATAATAATGATAGTAATAATAATAATAATAACAATAATAATATTTATTATCTCTTGTTATTATAAGATGTAATTAACGTTCCCGACTTTTTGTCGTTGAAATTGCTTTCTCACCATTCTCACTCTCATATCCCGCACATTTGTCGTAATTTTCGTTATTACATTTTCATATAATAATGAAATTGCTGTCATAAGATACGACAAGTGTGCAAATATATATGCAATAATATGCAAATATATATTTCTTCTATAACGACTAAATGATATACAACACAAAAGTTATATTGTTCCATGTATCTATATAGTAATTTAACATTAAACTATTTCTAACAAATATATATATATATATTCTACAGTAAATATACATATTTGTGTATGACACACCGCATTGCAGATGGGAATTTGAGCTGAAAACAACCTCAGAGATGGGACTTTTGTTGTATAACGCTGGACAAGCATCTCACGCTGATTATTTGGGTATTGAATTGCATGAAAACAAAATTCGTTTGTTAATGAACAAAGGAAATGGCGCGACAGAATTGATACATTCTGCTATTGTTGCAAATGGAAAATGGCACAAAATATTAATTGATTTTAATCCGAATATTATTGGTATCACTGTGGATGAACAAAGCGAACATTTGAATTTACCAATTGGTGGAAATCGATATCTTGATTTGGCTGAAACTCTGTATATTGGTGGGACTGAATTAAATAAACGTGCAAGGGCCATTGGCAAAGGTATTAAATCAGGGGACAGAAGCTATAGAGGCTGCATACGCAATATGGCATTCGATTCATCATTAATGGGATTGCCGGACGTGAAAGTGAGTCAAGGCATCGTTGCTGGATGTGTTTGGACTTATCAATGTCTTCAAAAGCAACCGTGTATTGAGTCTGCTACCTGTTCACAACGTGGTGTTGACTGGTTTGAGTGTACTTGCGATCAACTTCATTGCGCCACGGCCAATTTCGCTGACACCACTCGCGTAAGTGACATCATTTTAATTTGTTGATAAATTCAAGGAAATTACAGGACAAAAGTGATAAAAGAAGGAATTATCATTTTTTACCATTTTCAATCCACTATTTCATCAACAGATTATTTAATTGAAATATCCTCATAATTAAATCCAACAACCCAAGGTTGAATTCTTATTAATATCTATGAAATAGAATAGTCCATTCCTCTATTGACTTTCATCTTTGTACTACTCTAAAATAACTGTATTTATATTTTCTATTAATCGTAATTTTTACGACATTATTATTTCCGCAATATTACAATCCTATTATTTCATTTAAAAGCCATCTCTATAATAAACAAAACAGTATTATTACGATTATTTAAAGTCTCGTGATTGCATGGTGTGTTCTATCATAGATTTTACAGTGTAAAACGAAAATTTTTAAATCATTTATTTCTTCGTTATATATTCGGTGATGTCTCATAACTTTAACCTCTAACAAAATCATTTGAGATTGAGTATTAATTTTAATTAATAATAACTTGAGACCATTTTGGGAAGATATTGATTATTTAGAACATCACAATAGAGATGAGGATAGCTGATATTAGATATACAAAAGATGAAGCAATTGTAAATGATTAATTGGTGGGAATTTTGAGTGTTGTATATATTAATAAGTTGATAGTATTATATATGAGTTTCTCGAGTTGTATAGCTTAAAGACAATTCAACTATGTACAACATTCACACATATACACATATAAACACACGGATGGCATTTGGAAACGTGAATGCACCACAATGGATATCCTGTTTACCTTGCGCAGTTTGCGGTGGTTGTTGAGCGCGAGTGCTGATTTGCGGAAACCCGTATTCAGGAGTTAACGAGAATGTGAGAATAGGTGAGAGACAGTAAGAGAGAAGGGAAGTGATATAGGGATAGTGTGTTACGTGAAGTTTATTAAACATTTAATGTAAATTACATTTTAATGTAAAATTAATTGAAATATGCGAAAACTTATTGATTCATAGATTCATAATTTAGTCAGTAACGATTAAAATTCAGCAAAAAAAAAAATGTCGAATGATGAAATATTCATAACGGAATTTGTGTATGTTCATTCAGTATGTGTATATTAAAGTGTATAACAAACGGGAATAAATATCTGATAAATGGGGAAGTATGTTATTAGAGCATCATCTGTAATTTTTTGTTTTTTTTTTCTTTGTGGAATTCTTGATCGTATCGAGTTTATATATTAACTTATCGATAAGTGGGCGGCAGTGGCGTAAGCGCGCAATGTCTATCCGCTTGATTGGAATAACTCCCATCGGACACGGAATCGCTTCTACTTCGTACTTTGTAGGGGGAAGTGAAGAGGCGAGCGGGTTCACTATACTTGTCTCGTAGGAAATCAAGTCACTTTATAGGAGTTCTCATGTATATCTATAATGCTATATGAGCAGCAGTGCCAGTATCTCAGGGCTACTTTCTTGGGAGTTACCTTAACAACTTTATATGTCGGCAGATATATACGGATAATCTGTCGCCATTCAATTAATAGCAAAAAAGTACCAATACAATTTTTTAATTGTAAAAGGAAGAAGAAGAAACAGTAGAAGAAAACGAATAGAAAATCGTTGAAAAAATTCTTTTGCTATGTTTATTTTTCAATTGACTCAAGTGATAATACAGTGATTTTTCTCTTGTTTTTAATTCATGATTTTTTGTTTCTTTTTTGTAGGATAATGGGAGTTTAGCTCTGAATCTAGAAATTGTGGCGGTAGTTCCTGTTGTCGTGCCAGAAGGTGAACATGTATTGGTTACCACCGACAATATAGCAATGGTCATGGACATTGCCAAGTACGGTATAAATGAAGATGGGATCATTTTCAGTCTAGCAATGGTGCCAGAACATGGTAGGCTGATTGTAGACCAAGCCGCAACTACCACTCGTACATTCACATTACAAGACATTCACAGAAACCGGGTAACGTATATACATATATATAATAAATGTGTTTTTAATTAATTCATAACTAAGTATTCTATTCACTAAATTAAATTATATTTATATATTATCTATACAATAGTAGAGAGTGTAGTGAAAAATTACAATCACAAAATTTTCAATTATCTACACAAATGCATAAAACTAATGTTACTATATGTATTTTTATAAAAAAATTTATCGGATGAATCTTGAGAGATTGATGCATTTCCTTATATTTTACATTTCTATATTTATTCATATTTTTCTGTTGAAATGAGTAAAGATTTTTTTTTTTTGAGAACGAGATTTATAATTTGATCAACAATTTCAACTTAAGTTGACTGTCTCGTTCAAAAACTTTTCCATACAAAACTTCAATGGCAAATATGAACTCATACATAACCACTTTTCCAAGTATGGTTAGTGAACTTTGGACATGAACCCACCGATATACCGGCCATTGTTCACAAATAACTCTGTCAGTCATCGATTTGTTCATGCGATATATCTCAGGCGTAGCAAAAGCATCGAGTTTATGGTAAAATATCCGTGTAGAACTACATAATTATCCCCATTGACTTTGAAATTGGTTACGCAGCACGTGAACAAAAAGAATATTAAGCACCTAATTAATGGTGACTCTTCCATTCTTATAACTTTTATAAGTAGGTATAATACTGAGGGCGAAGAATAAGAAGAAAAATTTTTCGTCAGAGGGGAGTAGGAAAGAAAAAAAACTTTACAATATATATAATAATGTGAGAGTAATGCGCAGACAGAGAAAAGTTTGACATAGTCTCAGTTAATCTGGGTGGGATGATAGTGGAAGAAAACGAAGCGATGGCTCTGGTAAGCGTTGGCTGAACGAGCAATCACGTGTGCGTCCCGTCTCTTTTCAACGGTCTCAACGGATAGTTCTATAGATAGTACGTGCCAAGAAGAACCTAACTTTAGAAGCATTTGGGGAGCGAGGACATGAGAGGGCTGGTGGCAGTACCACGACGAGCACACCCACATTTGTCGTTTATATATGTATATATTCCGCCGGCCTTTCTCCGCCTTCCGTATCAACTTCACCAACGACTTGAAATTCTATATATGTTTCTACATCTATACAAAATGTGTTTATATATGGCCATATCGATATCTACATATACATTTAATCGCTTTCTTTTTTCGTGTTTAAAAAACTATTTATTTTTTTTATGTAATAATTATTATTATATATTATGGAGTATCACTATAGATTATATTTATATTTTCTTTGGAATTAATTCAAGCTTTCAAGTCGTTGAAGAAGAATATATATTTATATACAGTTGGGACTTATCTTCTCTCTACCAACTTTGTACCGTCGACTTTTCGGAATTAATTTTGTTCCGCGGCTTTATTTCCCTGGCTGAACACCCTTTTTGGTAAAATAATTGAGCTCACATATATATACCAACACCATAGATAGTGTATGCTAATGATCGTATTTTTAATCAACCAAAATCCTGCGTAAGTGGCTCATGATTGATGAATTTGATAAAACTTTGAAAGCATATTTTATTTATGTTGTAATTTATTTTTTCAATTGTTTTTTATGGCACTTTACACTTGTTCATTTCAATTTATTTTATATATTGCTTCGGTTGTAGATTCATTAGTTTGGTCATGTTGAAAACTGTTGATAAAAATTGAATTATAGATACGCTATATGCACAATGGTAGCGAGAACCCACAGGATTCTATGATATTGGAGTTGAAACTGACGGCTGGAATTGGCTTCACGCTTCCTGAATATCTACATAGCCGTCTGAGATTTCCTCTTCATGTCAATGTTACACCAGTGAATGACCCGCCCATACTCGAAATACCAACAAATAAAGTTCTACGTTTGGCTCAAGTACGTTTGAAAATATGAAAATGTTTATATAGCATATTTGATATGAGTTCACAGTTGATGTACTCGTATATGAATTAGCAAACTCAATTTCTAATTCGACGTGTACACTGTGGATTCGTATCATAAAATATTATGCAATTATTATAATTTGACGGATGACATTAAAACCGCTTTCATTATGGGACAGTAACAGGTTTATTTATACACTCTCACACAATATTAATATTTGACATATCAACTAAATGATTTCTACCGTACACATTGTCCTTATGAAATAAATACGTATATTGATTGAATACTGATTCAATATATTTGATGTGATAACAGGGAACGAGAAAAATATTGAATAAAGATCTAGTGTGGTCAGTGGATGCTGACACACCAGCTGACATGTTGGTTTACAGTGTTCTACGTACAGACATGGATGTGGGCCACGTTGAAAAATTCAATCAATCGACGTCATCTGGTCCCATCCACACATTTACACAAAGTGAATTGGTGCAAGGTCTCATCTGTTACGTTCACCATGAAAACAGTGAGTGCATTTTAATTATCGAATATTGAATTATTGTTTGTCTTTCATGTCATTCAGTGAAATCGATATTGAACGCTTTCTTCTTTCTATTTCTTGTTTCTTTTTCTTCTTTTTTTTCGCGCTCTTCAATTTTCTGCAATTGTTTCTATTATTGTTCGTATTTTTTTAATAGCTAAATCGAATGGAAAACTGGGTCTTGAAGTGAACGACGGTATTGACACGAGTGAATCTTCATATCTTCATATATCCGCGTATCCATTGCAAATAAAATTAGAGCACAACACGGGTTTAATTGTGGTACATCAATCATTCTCATATTTGAAATCAACAAACTTGTCATTTGTCACAAACTCAGATGACACAAGCCTCGAAATACTTTATAACATTGTTGTACAACCGCAATATGGCAATATGCAAAAATTAAATGAGTCAACTAATTACTGGAGTAATGTGAATAATTTTACCAGCAAGGAAATTGAATCTGGTTTAGTTAGGTATGTGCATAATGTTGGAAGTCCAAGGCAAGATGTATTTAAGTTCCAGGCAAGCGTGAGAGAACTCAAGACACAACAAACTTTTGACTTAAAAATTTGTTTTATCGACATGGAACTCAAAGAAATAAACAAAATAACATTAGAATTCACGAGCAATAATGAAATTAATTTTACTACAAGACATTTAAACTATCAAACAAATCCATTGGTAACACCATCTATATCAATTGAATACATAATATTGACGACAACAAAGTATGGAAATATTTATTTGAAAAATCGTATTTTATCAAAGGGTGAAAAGTTTACACAAGAAGATATTGATATGAATCGATTGAAATATCGATTATTCAAGAGCGCTTTTTCAACAATTGATGATGAAATAATATTCCAAGTGACTGCACCACAATGTCAACCCTTGATGTCAAGTCTCTTAATTAAATATTCGATTGGCGCAAGCTCAAAGACCGTCGAGACAATAGAGACACTAAACGGTAAAGAAGGAAGCCAAGTATCACTAAGTATCACTCGAATAAATGCTCACGACTACCAAGTAAATAGCCTGCTTTACAATGTCACAGATTTACCTAGGCATGGTTGGCTTACAATTCAATGTTCGTCAAATCAAACAGCAAGAGCAAATATAACATCATTTACATCTGATGACATTTCAAGCCAATCAGTTTATTATATTCACGATGATTCCGAAACAATTGAGGACACATTTCAATACGTTGCAGTGTCAACAGACCATACAGATTTTATGTATGTTGGTCAGTTTCATATTTACATCACTTTAAAGAATGACAATCCTCCAGAGAGATCAAGTTCGAATGTGTTTGATGTAGTAATTAATGGCGAGCGTTTAATAACGACAAAAGATCTGAATTACATTGATCGTGACACTGGTACTCAACCTAATGATCTTCTCTATATAATACGGCGTATTTCCAATGGTGAAATTTATTTGATTGGTGATTCCAGTGCGCGTATTCATGAATTTACTCAGCAAGATATAGATGGCCGTCGTATTTTATTCAAACATCGTGGGGATGAGCTGGGAGAAATGGAATTTGATGTTAGTGATGGGATAGCGCGTGTCGCTGGCAATTTAGAAATTCACGCGAGTCCACCATACGTACGTTTTCTTGAGAATAATGCATCAATAGTGCAATTCAATAGTTCAGTTGCATTTACAATTAAAGATATGAATATTGCAACGAATGTTGATACAAATGATAAGGAGATAAAATATAGTATTTCAAGTCGGCCGAAACACGGAGTGATATTGAAAAATTCACGTGAGACAGCGGCATTTGATCGTGAAGAGCTTTCACGTAAATTGGTGTCATACCGACATCTAGGTGGTTCTTTGACGAAGGATGAATTCCGAATTAAAGTAATGATCAACGGTGTGTCAGCTGAGACACGAATAATAATTAAAGTTTACCCAAAGAGTTATTGGGAGCCATTAATTGTTCAGAATAATCAAGTTATATTAGTAGAAGAGGCAAAGAGTGTGCTGGTTAGTAAAAGAAATTTAGAAATTGCTCATCCAAAAATATCATCGTCTGAAATAACTTATTTGATACGTGAATGGCCGCGCAATGGCTATCTTGAAGTGCAAACATTGAGTGATGGACACAGTGAAGAAACAAAAGATGACTATGAAGCCAATTTAGTACGTCACTTTGATCAAAGTGTTATTAATGAAGCGCGAGTTTATTATGTTCAATCAGTTGCCAATCAAACGGAGGATAATTTTATTGTTGATGTTACAAATGGTATAACATGGATGCGTGGAGTTGTTGTAAATTTTTTAATTATTCCCGATAAACTTTATGTAATTGCGAAAAATATTAGTGTGATTGAGGGTAAAAGCGTCGCTCTTTTATCAACAGATTTTCATGTTATCACAACGTATTATTCCGGTAAATTAACTGATTACCGTATTGTTGAAAAACCCAAACACGGCACAGTAATGGATTCAATTAAAAATAACCAAGTCAAAAAGTTTTCGCAAAAACATTTGGATGCGGGAATCATTTTTTATAAACACAATGGCGATGAGTCGTTTAGTGATTTAATAAAAATTGTTCTTATTGCTGGGGATAAAACGAGTCAGCCTATTGACATTTGGATTAATATTCAACCGATTAATGACCAAAAACCCATATTGGTTAATCAATCAATAATTGCATTGTGGCAAGGTGGAAGTAGTGTCCTAACATCACAAAATCTTTCATCAATTGATAATGACACATTGTCATCTGAAATTGTCTATAATATTACGAGCATAAACAATTTATCCTTTTCCCTACGAAACCATCCAACAATTGATATCTACAATTTCACCCAATATCAAATCAATCAATTTATGATCCAGCTTACTCATACAAGTGAGTTTTAAATTGAAAATTTATTTTATTAAACAAAAAATATGATATTTAATTTTCTTGATGTAAAAATAATTAGATTTTTGTACTGTCCATTATTTATGAATGATTTTTTTTATTTTTCAAACAGATGGATCTGATGGGGCATTCAGTTTTACACTATTCGACGGCGTTCATACAACTCGTCCATATAACATAATTGTGAAAACAACTCCAATAACGCTTACAATCGAGAGAAATAATGGTCTAAATATTTTTCCACTGACACGAAAACCAATTACGGCAAAACTGCTATTGGCAACATGCTCGGATATACAGCGTAGAATTAAATATATCGTGCGTCGGCCACCAACACTTGGAAAAATAATCATGGAAACGAATGAGGGAACATGGCAAGAGGTCGATCGATTCACACAAAAAGAATTGAATGACAGCAAAGTTACATATGAACATACCAAACAATTCATGGACCTCTCAACAAATGATTCATTTATTTTTGATGTGGAAGCACCTTTTGCCACTGCTATTAAACAACAGGTATAAATTCTATGCACACAAAAGTAATTCGATATATTGAATTTAATATTTTTTAGATATTTCGATTCGACGTTTCTGTATCGAGTGGTGGCTTAGGCAGATATATAATAACAACACCCGTGAGAGTTGGGGAAGGTGGCTCTGCGCAAGTATCAATGAATATCAGTGGAATAATAAAATATCTTGAAACAAAAGCCGGAATAGAACATCCAGCAGTACTCTCGCGACTAACAATACAACCGACTTATGGACACGTGATGTTACAACCAGATTTAAACATAACAACATTTACCCAGCCACAGATTGAAAGTGGTAAAGTTGCTTATTATCACGATCATTCTGACAGTATACACGATGAAATTCAATTTTCACTCTATCTAACACCTGGTCACATAATATTATGCAATGCAACAATACAAGTTATTATTTCACCTGTCAATGATCAACCATTCAAGCTTGTAACAAAAACACCATTTATTAGCGTAGTACAAAATCAGACGCAGACGATAACGCGCGACAGTTTATTGACAACAGATCCGGATACACCGCCCGAAGAGTTGGTCTATGATGTTATTTCTGGACCAACCGCTGGTCGATTATTATTACTATCGTTTGAACAAAATGCATCAGACGTGCGTCAAGTAAATAAATTTACACAACAGGATCTTGATGCAAATCGAGTTGTTTACGAACACAGTGGATCATCCCAAGCTTCGACATTTTATTTTCGTGTATCCGACGGTCGTTTTACACCACTTTATACTATATTTAATGTTCAAGTACTGCCAATAA
The DNA here is from genome assembly GCA_910591685.1 of Galerucella tenella. Classification (NCBI taxonomy): domain Eukaryota; kingdom Metazoa; phylum Arthropoda; class Insecta; order Coleoptera; family Chrysomelidae; genus Galerucella; species Galerucella tenella. The sequence goes on from CAJUYH010001815.1 coordinate 11,066, forward strand.
AGTTGAATGTTACCACGCCAAATTCAATAAGTTTACAGCAAGGTTTGAATATGGCCATCATCACTGATGACAATATCAAGTTGGACACCAATGCACGACACGAGCGTGTTGTATATGAAATCACAACTCCACCACAATATGGTGTGCTATATGTACGCGATGATGCCATTGTTAAATTTAAACATACCGATTTATTATCGAAAAATGTTTTGTTCGTACAAACTGATATGAGTGCGTCCAATGACAGTTTTGTTATTTCCGCGCGTTTGAGTGATTTCGTGGTGAAAAATATTCGGATAAATATTAAAGTAGTGCCATTAATGATTATGCGTCCGATGGTGGCCTTTGCTGGTGAAAAAAATCAAATAACACTGAAATTTATGGACGCAACACCATTGGCTGAAGCAACCAATGATAATCCAAAGTACCGGGTCACAATAAAATCAAAATTATGTAAATTAAAACGAATTATAAGGAGTACAGGTGACAAACGGAATACGAGAGAACGTGAAATATCAAGATTTTCACATCGTGAAATAATTTCGGGTGTTATCTATCTTATTTGTCGACGTGTAACACCATTATCATCATTATCATTATCATCAACAACAACAAGAACAATATTAGATACTGATGGTGTGCGAGACAATTTTCAATTTACACTAATGGCCGCAGCCTATCAACCGGCGGACGGTGTTTTTGAAATGAGAATAAAGTCTGATTCAGAAGTGTCGAATAATACAATGGGGGGTCCAATGGATCCAGTTGGACACGAGGGTGAAATGGCTATTGCACCAAGCATAAATCATGATTATTTATTGATTCTTGGTATGCTACTGGGCGTTTTTATTCTTGGTGTATTAGTTATTGTTACGATACGTTGTAGACACAAACGTGTTAAGGGAAGTGGACAAGATAATAAAACAAATGATACAACACCAACTGTTGGTGTTATACCATTGCCAAGACCGCCAGATCATTTAATGCCAACTACACCACATTTAAAACATTATGGCAATGATCATATTGATATTACGTCAAGTACACCGTTACCCGCGCATTCATCAATGACATCGACATTGCCACAATGTAAAGTTATTCCGTTGAATCCGTTGGAAAGTGTCACGAGCTCAGACGCTGATGTTTCTTCACGATATCCGTATGGTGTGGCTGATGCAGACGATTGGAGTAGCTTTGATACGTCTGACTTACCATGTCAACCAACAGCGACAACAACGACACGACGACCTAATCCTTTATTGAGGAGAAATCAATATTGGGTCTAGCATTCGCTCACCTCGGGTTTAAATATCAATATTTATTCAACGCAACATCAGCCAGGATAAGACGAAAGCTAAATAGGAATAAAAGATGATGAAACAAAACTAATTGTAAATTATTCTTGGATGTGATTGATAAGGAGAAGATGAAGAGATGAAAATTCAAAAAATAAAAGACTGTATTAATCTCACAAGAATAATAACGAATATATAATTATTCACAGACGTGATTTTTTTCCTTTGCGTCTCGTTGAATCTCGTTTTGTAGACGTCTATGTTTTATAATGCCAAATATATGGAAAAAATTAAAAATTCAACTGAAAATACATCACAGATTATTATTGAATATATATATATTGATAATGAAGTCCTTCGATTGACACACACAGTTAAATTGCAGAAACTTACACGGAAGTTCATACATAAATGTACGTAATATTCTCAATTCTTCGGCCTAATCGTAAAACTTATCGTGTTTTTTTTTATACTGAGATAACTTATTTTTTAATATTATTTTTGCAATTGTTCCTCTGTTTGTGAATGAGTAAATGTATAATGTAAACGTTCAAATGAAAATTATATGTACTGTGAAGATGACTGCTTTTATCACGATATCTCACACCGAAACCTGTTATATGAAATAAAATTTACAATAATGTACACGCATACACACATACATACACCCATCTAATTATGAAGATGAATAGTTATTACTATTTAAAGTATACACATTGTCTTTTTTTTTGTTCGCGAGAAAGTATACAAATATAAAAGAGAAAATGAACAAACCAACAAATATGTATATATAAATATATGAATAAATATAAAACTGACATGTGAGAACAGATAAATCAGAAGAAACGCGAAATAAAATCAATACAAATAATTCTGACTGGATCAAAATAAAAAATGAAAAAGAATGCGAAAACATAAAAGAAAAGAGGTGATGTAAAAGACAAAATGTAATTGCGCCTAATTGTGTGTGTTTGTGTGCAGAGAATATCTTCATAAAATATATTAACAGTCAATGGCGTCTTTTTATTGACTTAGAAGAAATAAAATCTAAAATCACACGTAAAAACATATATTACAAAGCCATGTTTTCAGTATTAAAAATATTTGAAATGAATTTATGGGTGTGTTACAATGATAAATGTTGCACTCGTTTGTTTTTACGGAAACAAAATCAATTAGCAAACAAACAAGCAAATAACTAAATAAAAATAAAGAATAAAATTGAAAAAAGAGAAAAACAAACAAGAAAATATATGTTACCATAATTGTGAGCGTGTAATGATGACGAATCACATACATAATGATTAATGACAATGTCTGTTGATTTTTAGAATTACATATTAAATACATGTATACATATATATTGCAAAGCATCAAAACATTCAAGATTCAATGTAGTGATACTAATTTTATCTCATACAATTTATTGCTTAATAACAAAACATATTCAACCATGATACAATTTGATGATTGATGAATTTTATGAAAAAAAAAAGAAAAAAAGAAAAATCAAAAATATGTTTGACAATTAGTTAAAGAGTTGTATATTATTCTAGGCCTTTTTTATAACCTCCATCAACCGATAAGAGTGCCATAATGTCTATACATATATATATATATATATAGGAGTTAAATAAAATAATGATAGTAATGTATTTTCCCTATTCAAGTACGAATGAGCATACTCTGTACTCTTATAAATCTAATAAAATTGGATGTCCAATGTTTATAAAAGTTGTGGAATAAATTCCCTTCCAAAAAGTTTCCCGCCAATAGAAAAACATTCATATTTCCGTCTACGTAGTAATCAAGATGGTTGATCTTTTTTTTTCTCACCTCAATGCATATTTTCTCCACCACATATTTCACGTTAAATTACACATAAATCACTTTTACTGTGACTTTATTGAAAAAATGGATATTTCTTGAATATTTAACGAGTCGATTTCAAAGTGTACGGCGGACTCACTTGCCTGTTTATTTGTCCCAGACGTGTAATTTCGTGTCTGTTTTTCCCATATATAGGTCACATTACTCTCACATTATCAAGTATAAAGTCTGAAGTGTTTCACATGAAAATTAAATAATAAAATCATTTAATCAATTGTCATGTGAACAATGTCACAATATTTTGATGCGTGTGTTGATTGTTTCTGCCCGCGAAAAACTAACTGTGATACTAGCGCCATAGCAAGGTAGAAATCTAAATGAATTTAGGTTTTGCACGATAAACTGTTGTGACCGACATGTGATAAGATAACTAAAATTTTAAACAAAAATAATCTGCGACCCGGTCACAGTAACATAACAGCATGGCAAATACAAAAGATTTCTTTCTCACTGTTACTCGTCGAATATTTAGTAATTGGACTGCGTTACGGGTAATTACAATAATCGTTTACAAGAGTCCACTCATTATTAATTGTATTCATATGATAGAACAGTTGGAAGTTCCGCTGGAATTCTTATTGCTATTTTGAAGCATAACCTCCAAATATTCCATATCAATGTCCAGTTTATTTTAATTACTGATAAAATATTTGCTTATTTATGTTTTAATGCATTATATAATGGAAATAAAATGATAATCATATTTTTATGCAGATGGCAGTGGAACACGGAATGGGGTCAAAAGATCGCGCCGTTGATTTTTGTCCATACATAACGGACGTCATGTATATGAATGGTATTTTGACATACATGTATATATATATCTACAACATAGAATATAGCTGAACAAATTATTTAAATGACTCTATGTCTCTTGTGAACTTTCAGAGAATCTCTCGAGTGATGATATAGCGGGTGAATTGGAAGAATATATGGATACGGAATTTAAAACTGAATTACAAGATAATAGTGCAGTAGAAATTGCTGAAATACTTGTGAAATTTTATCGTTACTGTCGGGATGAAAATGAAGAACTGGCTATAACAGAAATGAATAAATTGGCACAATTACAACCTTGGATATTATCGCGAGATGAAATTAAACAGCGAACATCAAATTCACGAGCAACAGATGACAATAGTAGCTCTGATAAAGAAGAAGAACCCGATAATTTAATGGAAGCTGTTGCACCTGAGGAGGTGGAGTGGGTTGAAGTCAAAACCAGAAGAAAAAAATAACCAAGTAATCAATTCTTTCAAATATTTTATCCTCATGTAAATAAACATTTGTATTGTTATTTTCTTTATATAAATAAGTGTATTTTTTGCACGGAAATTTTGTAATTATAGCATCGTGAGCTCTTATAACATTTCCCGCGTTATCAATATCACAAGTTATTTTCTATATTCATTTTATTATTTGGCGATTACAACAGTGGAAGTGTACAATAACATGTGGGTTCCCACGCAGTGTTTTTTCATCCGCTTATTAATTTTTTACGTCGGAACCGCATATACTAAGAATCACCGGTAGAAAGAGTAGACCATGAAACAAACCGAACACCACAACAGAAGTGAATAACTGCAAAAGAAAAACCATATTTATACAAGTTTCTTTCATTACATCTGTTTTTTCTCTTCCGTTATTACTTCTGTATTGGGATTTGTACCTTGAAAAACGTGGTGAAAACATGTGAATTACTTGCGCCGAGTAGAACAAATGCGAGGAATGTACTCAAACCGCCATTAAATACCGCCGGGCCTATAACACCCAATGTGGCAATGGATCTTTCTGCAAAGTAATCGAGCCGTGTATAATTTTTATTTATACCTTGGTATTCTTTGTTTAATTAAATAATTTAGGATTTAACTTACCATCTTTAGCGCCGGTTGCGCGAGTAAATTCTAATCCAACATGCGCTGCATAATCAACAGCCAAACCAGCACATAACAGTACAATGATACTCGTAGATATTTCAATTGTTAATCCGAAATAATACATCGAACCCAATAAATCAATTAATGTAAATGCAACGCAAGAAATAACCCAAAGTGATACTCGTAAATCACGTAATAATAATCCAGTCACTAAGCCCACTGCTAAAATTTCCAAACTTAAATTTCGTATTAGTTCATCTCCAATTGACTAAAAAAAATGAAAAATAAAAAAAAATAATAAAAATCAATTGAATTATTTAAGTTGACAGGATTCGAATATACATTCGCTTTTTTTATCAACAAATTCACCTTATTAGTTATCCAAGACACATAATCGCGTGAAAATAGTGCAAAACGTTCGATACCACGTGAAAAATTGACGGAATTCAATGTTTCACGAACCAATTGCATCGCTCGCATTTGATCTGCTGTTGTATTGATGAAAATATGTTGAATTTCTAATTTGGAAACCTGACACAATATGTATGAAATTATGTGACCAACCTTCATTCTTTTCTTCTGTTCGAACAATCGATTTTTACTTACCATAATTTTATAATCCGTTGTGGGCAATCGATCAAATTTTATATCTTTAACGTACGATTGTCCCTTTTGCGTTAAAAGATATTCTGATAGTGATCCATAATATTCGTCTCTATCGATGTCTACAAAATGAAATATACAAAAAATACATTAAATAAATAAATATATTATCACAATTAACACATTTTTCATATGATAATATTTAATTTACCCAGTGTATTGTTTTTTAGCCACTCATTATAAGCAATAAACCATGGATTTAATGTATGATTATTTATGTATGGATTGATTCTGAGTTTATTCACAAATTTTTCGAGATTATCTCGATCCTCATAATAATCCACTCCAGCCAAATATATATTAGCACGTTTGCCATATTTCGGAAAATATTTCACAAGATTATTGTGAAATTGAATGGGATACGAGTCCTCATTTAAGTACAACAGTGGATCAAAATCTTGTTTCAGATTATATATCCCCCATATATTAATACACAGTGTTAATGCAGTGATAAAAATAATGAGCAATTTCATTTTCGGTCTCATTGCAATTGGTCCGATGAATTTCAGAAAAATTTGTTTTTGCATATTACATTGACTGCATTCGTTTGGTTTCCAATCGGGTTTTGATCGACGAAAACATCCGTCCATTGTCACTTCTTGTCTTCGCTCATCCAATACCAGACAGCTTACAAAAAACATTATCTCAAATATGTATAAAAATAATATTGCCATTGTAGCAAACATACAAAATGATATAAGTAGTGGCATAACAGTCGTCATTCCAATTGCGAATGCAACAATATTTGTGAACGATGTGACAGTTATAGACATTCCAGATTGTTGTAATGCAGTGGCAATACGGATTGGAACACTCAATTTTCGTTTATTCTCAGTTAAACTCTCGAGACTTTGTATAATTACAAACATATCATCTACACCAATTCCAAGAAGTAAAAATGGTAATATTGGATGTATGTGTCCATAAGAGAATCCCAAGTAGAAGCAAATACCGTAAGATGATAGAATTGCTTGGCCTACCACAGAGACACCCATTACCGACAGAAATATTCTTTGCTGTACGCGATTACATCGACCAATCATTGCCGTTACATAAATAACAATGAGTGACAATCCACACAGCAATATTGCTATATTATTATTCATCATTTGTCGAATAAAGTCAACGTAACTTCGTGATGCAACAGCATAAATCTTCATACCCTCTGGCAAAGTACGATTTGAATTTAATGCACGTTCGACAAACTCTAATTCCCAATCAGCTGAATATTTATTTGATTTTTTCAACATCCAATTTAAGAGTGTTGCTTTAGCACCAATCACTTTTCCAGACTTGTCATATTGTATTTGAGATAGTAATGGCGCTACGTCCGTCAATAAATTTTCTCGTTTCCTTCAAAGATAATGATGAAAGAAAAATAAAAAAGATAAAAAATTAAAAAATAACAGTGCATTTTTTTTCTTCTTTTTTTTTTGGCAATGAATAATTTATGGAATTGTGTTATCCCGGAAGTTTGAATGGAAGACTTGTTTTTTTCAACTCGGAATAAATTTAAAGACGTACTTACTTTTCGTGTAATGCTAGAGTTATATCATTAAGAATTTTATCTTCTGTTAATATATTTAAATCATTAATTCCATTATTTTTCCATAATTTTAGTAACGATTGGTAGATACAACTGTCGGCAGACATAATCGATTTCAACGGCGTCATTTCCGCAAGAAGATCATCGTCTAGTGTGATATTTTCTTGCTTTTTAGAGTCACCATCCCCAAACCAGGTGAGATATCTAATTTGACAAACGCACTGTTCAATAAAATTTTATAATGCTCGAAAAAAACGAGCGATTAAATGACAATATGTCTATTTATTATTATTTTTTTCGTCTTTTTCTATTACCCTGCACACACGTCTCGCCATGTTTGATTCTTCACAACTATACTTTCTATCGCGTCCTCAATTTCGCCAATCTGTCGAGGCGAAAATAAAGAGAGAAAATCATGAAATAGCAATCGTTTGACTCTTGATATAACAATACAATTAATTGGAGAAAACAATGACACAACTATATAATATTATTTTCTTCCATTTTTCTGTTTCATTACCATACGAATCACTTTAGGATCCAGTACATTTGGTGCTGTCACAATAATACTCTCATATCTGAGCTCATGTTTGAAATGTGTCTGCACCCACGCGGCGTCAGATCGCAAAACAGAATTAACTGGGATAAAAAGTTTGACTTCATCGATTTCCTCGTTCCACCATAACATACCCGGACCGCAAACGCCACTTATACATAATGATGCTATTAACCATGGCCATGGTTTGTTACCAATACTCAGCCCTATTCTACATAGACGAAAAAAAATAGCAATAAAATTTCACACAGAATACATTTTCCAATTTGTCCATGAACAAATGATAAAAATATGGATAAAAAGCACAAGGAATTTAGTAATAAGTCTAGCGCAATTTTATATTTTTCTATTGAACTCACTGGTAAAAAATTATATCATAATTAAATCGTAATTTATCAAGTGATTCTTTGCAACGTTTCCACATAATTATTTTCATGGATTCACGATTTGTCTCCGTTGTATCCGCTGTGTCCACATGAGACATTTCGTCACTGAATGATAAGGACTGAAAGAGCGATCACGACAATCGTGAAGCTCTCTCGTATGTTCTATAGCGATATACAATTTATTAAATGTAATTTACAATGATTATATAACATCAATTTAATTCGTACATCGTCGAATTGTGATGAGACTCGTTGAAACGTGGGCGTTTGATATTATCCGTCGCGACGGACAGTTTCATATGCTACATATCGAATCATTTTTTATTCCGTGCAAGCTCATTTATACGTATATACTTATGTATATATATATATATATATATCTACATGTTCTATTTATTCGTAATTATGTTTGAATTTTGTGACAATTAATGTCACGTAATAATTAGTATCGAAGAACATTGAATCGTTTTGTCGTCAATTTGTTCGGTCTGCATGGTAAGAAAGGAAAAAATAAATGAAAAGAAAATAAATAAGAAATATAACTCGCGAACATAACGGTACGAGACGGGGGCTATCGGTACATGTCTGTAAATATACCGGGTGTTAAAAATTCCCACCATAATCATCTCTATCATTGTCATCGTATGTATATATATATATATAAATATTACAGCAATAAACTATTTATTGTTATAAGATGACAAGCGTGAGAATTTACTCATCATTGCGCCATCAATCTTATAAATATCATTATTAAATCATAATAATTATTTCCCATGACTCAATAGGCACTTTATATTCTTACAACTATGAATAAAAAAAAAAAGTAAAAAATCGCAGCAAATGATTATTAACTGCACAGATATACATATCTCCATGGCCGATGACATATTATGATAAATTAGCATGTACATAATTGGTAATTACAAGAGTAAAGTCAAGAGTAGATGAATTGAGAAAGAGAAGAAAATAAAGGGACACACGTGGTAAAAATATAGAGGACAATTGTCAAGCAAAACATGCGGAAGATTCGTGCGTGTATGGTGTCTACATGTGTATACACCTGAAAGCGTGTGTGACCTCAACAAGAAAGACTTTCCTCGGGGCTATTTAGTTTTCGTATGTCTCGAAAGTGGCCGTGCCCTGACCCAACTGGTTATAAGTATATAGATGGCTTATACACGCAAAGAAACTATATATATAGATTGTACATGTGTATATAAATGTAAATCGTCATTTTTACCGCGTGGTTATTTCAATGTTATAAAAGTAGCAGGGACGTTTTATGTGCCTTTCCCATCATCCAGGACACACAAGACATCTACTCTCAGTGTTATTCTCACTTCTCTCCCTGATGGACGTGCAATCGCTCAAAGTTTACATCAACTGGTGTAAGGTTAATAGTTATAGCGCCACTTTAGCGCCAAGTTCAATAGTTCAAGTGTCAATGAATGTTACTTCAATTAATTGTGATTAATATTGTATATATCTCATTGCGCTTTTTGCCTATTTATCCATTTAGTAAACTATTTTATATATTATTATTTGATCCTCACCATCATTTTGGAGCGCGTGAAGCCGAAACGTTTGCACGTGCAAATTTCCACTACGGTAAGTGCGATTTGATCCGTGATGAGATAGAACAAATTTATGAGCGAACATATTTCATATATAGTCGATTGATTTAACGATTTATTAGTTTTCTATAGGTCATTTAATTGTTCTATGTTTGCGTGATTTTGGTTTCAATGTAGTAGTTTAGTACTATATATGTATGGTTTATGTGGTCATTTATCAGTTCGATAATGCAAATTTTCCAATATTCATGTCTATTTTAGATGCAATTGAGAATTATACCAATTTGTTGTTTTACGTATGAACTTCATTCAACATATGAATTAACTTATTAATGAAATGTAACGGTATTTAGAAAGTTACCGGCTGTATGTTGAATGGGTCAATTGAGTGAGTTTATTCGCTCTCTATGGGTCGTCGATTTTATACAACTTTTCTATTGTGAACGAAAAAATAAAGGGATAAATATAACTTACAGATGTATGATGATATACTGGTTATTTAAATGTGATCATTTTTTTTTCTCCTCCCATATTTCCTATGCCATTGTAAATCTTTTGCAGGCGAATCTCACAGCCATGTTAAGAATTGTTATTAGAATTATTAAATAATTAAATTCATAGACTGACCGTGATATGCGGTCAAACACCGCAACAGCTTTGGCTTTAATAGGAAGTCAATGATATAGTTGCAGTTTCAATACCGTTCCGGTTAGCATGAAAATAAATAGTACAACAAATATATACCTATATCAAAACACAAACTAAATAACAATGATAATATGCAAGAAAATTTCCATATATTTGCATAGTTAAAAATGATTGTGTGTCACGCAATGGCATGCAATAAGTTTCCCCATTCCACAAAAATATATTACGACATTAAATATTTATACATGATTAATTTTTTTCGTCTTTCATTATTGAAATTACGTTTATAATATGAATAGGTCATTAATATAACGCACGTTGCAATTCCAGTTTCAGAAAAATGAGGAGCATCATCATTTTATCATTTGTCATCGTTATCTCGACATCGCGAGGTCAATTGAATTATGAAGGCAATCCACTGACAGAAAATACAGAATACACTGCAGAGGAAACAAACTACTCTAAAACAAATGATCCAAGTACATCAGGACATTTTAATGAGCGCAATGCCAAGGTCATAGACTCTTATGTAGCAGCAGCGAATAGTTTAAAGCACAACAGTGACATAAAAAAATCAACAAGTTCATTACCGTTTGACACGATGTCAGTGAATAGTCAGTCAATTCACACAAACAGCAATATTGACATAAACCCGACAGCCAATGCAGTATCCTTGAGCTATGAAGTTCCATCAATCACGTTACTCGATTCCACATCGAGTAGACAAACACAACCACCAGCCAATGCACACACATCGAATCAACCTCGTGATAGCACAAACGAAATGCAAATTGCAGCCTCACGACGAATCACGTCATTACCATCAACAAATCAAGCGCTCAATTATTTTTTAAAGTCTCAAACGCCTGAGGAATCCCAATTAACTTTAGAAAATTATTTACGTATGCACAATGAAAATGTACATTCACCCAGCGAATGGAAACACCATGAAATAAACAATAAACAACATTTTGTATCATCACCGCAAGATATGAATCAACAATTACAATCGGACAATTTATCAAATAGACAATCAATTGGTGGTGGTGGTGGTGGTGCATCAATTCCCAATTCTTATTCGGTCGATGAGCAGATTTACCAAATCTACCCATCGTCATCATCTTCAGCGGAAGTATGGCAACAAATGCCTATTCAAAATAGACGTGACATTATACGAATGGGTCCACGACAACGACGGCCGCCGTCACCACTATACCACTATCATGGTGCAGCTGGACGGCCACATCACAGTAGACAACGTATTCAAACACGAATTGGCAATGGGCATTATCCATCTGTATATCCACCTACATTATTTATGGGCGGTGGTGGTAAATCGCCCAGTGAAATAATTTATACAAGGCCACCGAGTTTTCATGGACCACCGGCACCACCAACAGCTATTAGCAATCCACACACAACATATGAGGATGCAAGCGCACATTTTCCAGATTCCAATCATCCACCAATATCTAAAGATGTCTACTATTCGCAATTGTATTCACAATCTTATGATCCATATTATTATAATTATATTGCAAAGACGGGAAAGGTGAAACCATGGCTGTATGGTAAATTAGGTCCAAAAGAGGACACGGGTTTTTGGAAAGAATTATTTCATAGTTTTAAAAATCATGGAATGAAAAATATGATGAATCCGATGTTTTTACTTGGACTCTCAATTCCAGCTGTGACATTGATGCTATCGGCAATGGTGAGTAAACGATCATTTAATGGGCGATTAATGAGAGATTCACAACCGTCAGATTGGACTTGGAGCAAAGATGATGTTGATAAAATTCATTCTAACTTCATGATGATGCTTTACTGTTTGGATGAAAAAAAAGGGAAAGGCAAAGATCCTGCTGAGTGTGTCAATCGATAGATTTTATTTGCTGATGTAATTTTCGAATCATTGAATAAAAAATATATGAGAGATTAATTGAGAATGGCTCATGTTTGAAGTTCAGTGTCACGAACGTTTGTCGTGTTAATTGTTTGCAAATCGATTGGTGTTGGAGAAAATTATTTTAATCGAACAATTGAATGCTTGTGACCTTCCAGGTCATGAGATCCAGACAATATATATATATAACTAAACTTGAGAGATATAATAAAATGGTCAATTGGCATTCTGCCTTCGTTTATTTTTTTTTGATCAGTACATGATTGTTACGATGGACATTACGATAAAAAATAAAGTTAATCTGTACAAATGGGGAAGAATTAAAGTCAAGGATTATTCATTTTTCTAAATGATATATGTATTTTCAATTCTTATTTACCACATTCAACTTTTTTTCAGTGAATAGTGATCAATTTAATTATTTTCCATTTTATTCGTGCGATTATTTTATTTCATTTTCTCTTTATCTAACTTATTTTATGCGGCGCACTTTCGTGAAACTGTTAAGTTTGGAGTATGGTTTTTTTTTGCTACATAGGACAGGAATAATAGGATATATATTTAATATCTGACTATACTATTCTGTATTAATGTACAGTTTTTTTTTCTGTTTCGATGGATTATATATTTTTTTATAAATTTAATATGCTTCTTGATTCATAAAAAAATATATGTTTTTTGTATATACTATATTATATTTGTAACACTACAAACAGAAAGGAATTTATATATACTTAATTTTGCGAATGGAAGAAAGAAAAGATTAACGTAAATAAAATAAAACATTTTTAAAAAGTTTCAACAATTTGAAAGCAATTTTCTTATTTCTTCCCACTTTACACGCATCGTAGCTCTGTAACAATATGATTAATAATATCTGGCAATAATTGAGCACTTACTTTACTATAAATTAATGTATCTCATAGACTAGGCGCATTTGCAGGGCTGTTTATCTAACATTGTACACAATAAATCAATAACTTTATTGCTGTTGAATTTAATTGTTCATTAACATGTAATATACGTACTGAATATTGCTCAGACGTAATTGTTCGATGTCACTTATTGATATTTCGTCAAAATATTCTATCAAATAAACAACCGCTAAAACATTTATAATTTTCTTTTATATTTGTTTTCGATTTAAATAAAAAAAAATTAAATCTAAAAATATAGCAGTAATATGGTCGGTTGATAATTTCGCAATCATTTTTTTATTTATGACTACTTCTAATCTCTATCGCCCATAAATATTTTTGTAGTCTAATCCATTTTCTCCTCTTTCAATACAAGATCAATGGCATGGCCAACGTCTTCAACAACAAACGCTGGTCTACACAAACCTTCTTCAAGTGGCAAAAAATCCCTTGGGCAATGTTCTGGTATAAACTCTGAATCACGTTTATGTACACCAGTCTCAACCAAAATACTAATGCACGCTTTTACATTAGGCGCCACCAAATTTCTGCCTAACAGTGACTCTAGGCCGCGTGATTTTGTTGGTTTGCCCTTTGAATAACGGGTCAAATATTTGTCATATAAATTCGCACCAAATATATCAGTATTAATATTATCACTGCAACAAACAAATAAATAAATGAATAGATAAATATGGAACGATAAGACAGTTAAGGTGAAATATTCAAGTACAATCAATAGAACATAATAAGAAAAGCAAAATATATCTCTTACCCAATTGCATAAAGAGTATCTATATTATGATTAATTCCAATGGTTTTTGCATGATTTATAATTGTATGATTGGCATGATAATACGTAACTTCACTTGGTTTACCAATTAACGCTGTATATATCATATCTTTACCCGTAACTTTTTTATACAATGATTCCAAGCAGTTCAAAAATGCCCCATGACCGTAACGCGGTATTGGAGCTTCCGAAACCCATAATAAATCCATATTACATGCCAATAATGGTATATGCGGATATGGAATTGTTGCAGGTAAATCCGATGGCATTCCATTTGTCATTAATAAATCTACCATTAGTTGCAATGGAGTTTCCCAATTAATCGGTTCACTCAACATAACAATTCCCTCAATAGTCGGAAAATTTTTATCTGTCGGTCCACACGTAGGATTCCTCCTATCTTTATTTACATAATCTAAACTTGGAAAATTCGCAACTAATTCATCAATTGTTACTGTTTTCTTAAAGCCCAATTCCTCGGCTATTTTTTTTACTGGGCCTTGGCCCGATATTAAAACACATTTATCGTGAAATTGATTGAACATTTTTAATGGCGAGTGCGCCAATACAACTTGATCCTCAGTAATCTCAAAACCAATCCATTTGGATAAATCCGCGGCTTTTTCTCTACGCAATGAATTACCACTGTTCGTTACAAATACAGTGGGCACACGAAATTTACCATTATCATTTAATAAACGTTTGAATGCATTTGGTACTGGTGGTAAAACACTTTTGCCACGGACAATAACACCATCGATATCGAAGATTAAACCAAATTTTGGATTTGTATTAAAATTCTGAAATAAAATATAATATAATGAGATAAAATAAAATACTCAATTGATATTTATATTTAAACCTTAGAGCCTTGTATATGTATTTATATATATATATATATATATCAGTTTGATGTTGACTCAAAAATAAATGATAGTTGTTTAGACAAGGCGAGAGAGTATTTTTATGCATCTATTGAACCTTGACCTACATTCTATTGATGAAAGTCATTGAAAAGAAAAAATAAGAGTAATTTTGTCATAACAAAATATGTATGAATGCTTTTATTAAGTAAATACTGGGCTATTTGGTTCATTGAATTTAAACATTCCAATTTAACCATTGTTTTTTTATTTCATGCCATTATTTATATCATGATGACTCGACAATTGTACTAATTAATTAATCAATAATTAATAAAAAATACTGATGGAAGAGTGGACGTATATTTGTTTATTGTTTTTGTAATTGTTGATGAGTGTTTAATAAAATTATTTGTAAAAAAGGAATATATGTATTTGTTTATTATTCAAAACTTACTCTTGTTCCAGGCAATTTTCTACTGATGAGAGAACGCAGTAATATTTTAAAAATCGCCATTCTGCAGTATACGTATATATTTATATGTATTTGTGTATATATTTTGAATAAATTTTAACTTAAAAATGATGTATTATGAATTTTTTGAATCATTATCAAAATGTATGCACACTTGGGTATTATGTATTTGCTCGTAATTTTTGTTGATTATTCGGGGAAAAAAACTAAAAAAAATAATGAAATTTTATATGAACAATTGTACTGATACATTCGAAGTTAGCCAAGGCACATCAACTCAATGTCAGCAATACAACTCAGCTGCTTCCTATGCAACCTCACTTATGTGTATATGCGTTGTTTGTGTATATACAGTGAAATACAAAATTTGACGCGTTAATTGACTGTCACAAAACCGTCAATGCATTAACGGTTTGTGAAAATTACCCAAATACATATACATACATAATAGGTTACAATTGTATATACATAAATAGTGAGAGGGCGCTGTATAGTGAATGATCTGAACACAGGAAATAACAATAAAATATGTAAAAATTCAAACTTTTCCGAAATAAACAACAGAGAGAAAATGAACAATAGTCGAGTATTCTATTTTTCGTTCATATTATCATAGGTAGAAGGAGAAAGAACGCTCATTTTATTATTAATTTTACATCATTTGGTTGAAATTTTGGAAACCACTATCGCAGTAACTGATTAAGAGTATAATTATCGATATCTGAAAATTGTACAATTCCATAGATCTTAATACCCTTTACAATTGTATATATATTTATTTTGAATTTATATTTCTATTGTAACTTAAAGTACGTATTTATCGATGATAAAACACTTTTTAGCAGTGTGTGATAATACCGACTGAAGACTTATCATTTTACGCGAGAATTTTTATATCTGAATTTTAAACTAATGGCAAGTCAATATTGTGATAAATTCTGGCGGCAAATTCAATTTGTGAATGTATGAAGTGAAAAATGTATAAAAAGTAACTGATATTAAATCATTATCGTGTCCTTTTTCAAATACTTTTTTATAATTGATGGAGATTTAGCCGTACAAATGATCCCTCCTGATATGGCTACTTCTACTACTGCTACGATACAACAGAACGTGACTAGGTAAGTCATGATACCATTCTGAAAAGATGGCGATACTGTACTTTTATTATTGTCATTTCCACCGTTGTTATGTTTACACCATATATTTATGTATATGTATTGCGTATTATAAATATATTTGATTTCTCTGGAACGAGTTGAGTTGCAGGGTTTTGTATATAATTATCAACTGATAAGATAAATAATGAAAACTTTTAAAGATCCATATTCTTTTGCTACTCGAATTCGCCAACAACAGTATTCATTGCTGATTATGAATAACACAACACATGCATTTATTGTTTGAATTGTCCAATGTAGATTCGAAAATTCAAGAATAATCATTATCAATCACATTCGAAGTTATACACCGGGCGCACGTGTGTATTTGGCTGTTCAACGTTTGTTACCTTCATGTAGAGGTTAAAGTGTTTGTTTATGAAGATATAATAGCGATTGATTTGTAATCATCTTTATTGTAAGATGGGTTACGCATTGGAACGTGTTAATAATACCACGGAAATAAGAATTCTCAATGAATTTAAACCAGTAAGTTATTTGTAATTATCAATTTCTTCTCATTAATTGTATAGTTATTACCACCGGATTAAATATTGTTTTTTTTTATTTTTTATATTTCATAACGTTATTTTGTGGTTAAAAAAAGTGAATTTAAGTAAGTCGACAGCCGGCTTTTATTATTTACTCACATTGAATTGATAAAGTGGAATTAATTGGTATTTTATACATTTCTCCTTTTTTTTTGTTTTCCTTTTAGTATTTCTGTGGAAGAGATAGAAATAGTACAATTGTTTGCTTCAGTCCAACTGTTTCACGAAAACATTGTGTTTTCTATGTTGATAAAGATGGTGTAACAGTTCTTGATTTACAGGTAAATAAATTGTGTCAATTGTGGAAACATTTTCAATTATTGTAGTATAGTTAATAATCTTATAATTGTACATCGATTATTCAATTTTCTTCTGTTTACCAGAGTTCTAATGGAGTTTTTATAAATGGAGAACAAATCCCGGCACGCGATGCGGTAGCTATTACTATCAATGATATTATTGGGATTGGAAGTTGTGCTCTCGATAATTTTACAAGTGCTGATTTTGTTTATCGATTGAAAAAATGGAATGTGAGTGATTGCTACTGTTGCGATTGTTCAATCAATTAATTATTGAATACCATTAATATTGATACATTTTCTTTGCTTACTCGCATTCAATTCATTCAATTTTTCTTTTTATTTATTGTAATGATCACAGGAAAATTCATCGTGTGAGAAAAAGAATAGTATGTTGGACATCAAAAGAAAGCTCAAATCGGATATTGTTGAAGAAGTTCCATGTAAAATAATCAAAACTGAAGATGATGGGAGCATTGAAGTTGTTGAAATTCATGGTATGTACATTTTTTTTGGTTGTAATACTTATTGAATTTTTTGATTAACAATTCAAATTGATATTGCTATTATACATGAAATTAAACAATTCTATATGCTTTTCTGTTGAGAAAAACGTTTGATTTCATGTGAAAGTGTTGATTAATTTGATTTTTCAATTGGTTAATTAATTATTTATAATAATGGGCCGAGCACAATTATCCATAGGTGTATTAAATTGTTTAATTTGCAATATAATATTTGGAAAGAATTCATTTGTCCATTTTATTTTCTGTAAAAAACAATATTTTGATTGTAGATGAGACTGAGTCGATGGAAATTATGGCGAATGTTCCTGGGACATCGGGATTACCAAATAAATCGAATAATAATGAAAAATTACAAGAGTCAAATGAAAAAACAAAACAAAATTGTTACCCAACATCGGCCAATACAAATTCCAATAGCAATATTAAAACAAAAACCAGTATACGAAATAGTTGGATTAATAATGAATCCGAAAGAAATTCATCGAATGAAAATAATAATAGCACAAAATCAATACAATCCATTCGAACAAATCCAATTGTTGATAGTAATATCAATTCAAATAATCAAATTCAAGAAAAATCATCAGCTCCAGTATGGATTAAATATGAAGATGATTTATCAGAAGATGACGATATATTTTCAATTCCAGTCGTCGAACAAATGCCATACGCCTCGCCATTGAAAATAAAAATGCCAAAACAACAGGAAAAGTCACGTTATTCTGATATTGACGGTGTTATACATCTTAGTGATGATGACGAAGATGTATATCCATGCTCACAATTGTTTGATAATGTTGCGAATACTTGTGATGAAAATATTGGCGTGAAAAAAGTTAAAAATGAGCAGGAACAGAGTATGAAGTATGATAAAGAGAAACAAAATGATGATGACGATGAGGAAGCGGAAATTCATGACATAAAAGACTTATTTCACAGTCAAGATAAGGATCCCTCATTTATCATTTTATCAGATGATGATGATGATGATGATGATGATGATAATGATGATGATGAGGATAATCCTTGGATACGTAGATTGTTAGGCAGTCAATCACATAGAGAAAGTATTATTGTAGAAGCAAAAAATAACAATGAAACTCCAGCGAATGAATATGTAATTATGGAGAACGAAAATCCACAAATGGAAATTCATCATTCATCAAATATTGATAAATATGATAGCACTGAATTGAATATAAGTGATAGTGAGAATAAACTGAAGAAACGTAACAAAAAAAAACAGAAAAGGCAACGAGAAAGCGTGAATAATAAAAGAAATGAAAAAAATGGTGATGAAAATATCAAGCACAAGGACACAAATTTAACAGTAAAGACAACAACTGAGAAAAAACATGGACGACACAGTGTTGAAAGAGATGAACGAAAATCTGACAAAGGGCCAGAGACTGCATTGACAAATTTACAGTCTGCAAAATTAACATACGTCGATCGTATGCTAAATGAAGCAAGTACAAGTCGTGGACACGTAGAATCATCTACAGAGAGTCACGATAAGCAACAACGTATTGATAAATTAATTGCACAGTCTACCAAGAAAACTGTTAAAAGAATTCCGCAGATAGAGCCGCCATTTTTACCGAGAGGTGAACGTCACGGTGTGAGTTGTGCTGTCACATTATCAGAAAAGTCGACGCTCAATGATAGTATCGTAGAACGATCACAACGTTCGTATGATCATGAGGAGGAAGATGCCGATTTTGTTCCAAAATCGCGGAAATTTACTGCGAGAGAGAAAAAAGAAATTACATTACAGAAAAAAATCGACGAGGCCAAATACATGAAAGAGCAAAAAATGCGTCGATTGAAACACAAATTTGCTGATATATTACCTCCACGTAGCAAACGAGTCTCGTCAATGACGCGCGTGGAAAGAGAAGAATTGAAACAAGATCGTAAAGAGCGTTTGAAAAAAATTGCTGATGAAAAGAAGAAACCTACTGAAGATAATTCAATTGTGAAGCGTATCAATAAACCTAACGCAAAAGTTTCAACGAAAAATCGTGGTGATTTTCTCATTGCTGATCAATTGAATGCATCATCATCGAGTGATGATACGGAGAAAATACCAGTAAACGAGAATATTCCGGTAGAAATGTACAAAAATTCACCAATTAACGCTACAAATGTGCCTGTGAAATCCGATAATTCGTCAAAGACAGAAAAAAAATATGCGAAAGACGCTAGAAAACATGACAAAAAAATGGGAAAACTCTCAAAAATAGAGAGTAGTATTAGTAGTGTTGTTAATAGTATTAATAGAAATAATAATAATAATAATAATAATAATAATCAAATTAGTGAAAAAAGAAGATCGAAAGAGAAAAAAATAATACCAACACGGGAAGTGCAAATAAAATTAAGTGACTGCATAATAAAATCAAAACAAAAAGAAGATGTGGTTTCCCGTGCAGCTGCAAAAGTACTTGACCATGCTCACAAAAAAAAGAAAGTTTCTTTCAATGAAGAATTAACAAAAGTTCACACTTTTATCATTGCCGAGGGCAATAATTTACATAAATGTGTGCGCACAGATTTATTATTGAAAGAACGACCGTTAAAAAAATTTTCCGCATCGGATATCAACTATGTGCCACATCCACAACTCGAAGAATTTTTATTGAGAATTTTCCATTGGAATCCACTCTGGTTGGCGGAACAACTGTCATTACCAATGGATCCACCAGTGGTCGATCAAAAATCATTATTTCCCGTTTTAACAACATACAAATCTTACGAAGATTATTATAAAATAATGTCACCATTATTGGCGCTTGAAATGTGGCACGGATTATCAAAAGATTTCCTAAGTGATGATTTGAAATCGAAGCGTATCACATTACAAGTGTCAATTGTTGAGAATTCTGTTACTCGTACATCGATACCATCAACAAATCTCGCAGTAACGACATTTATGATTGAAGCATTGGCAACAAAAGCGGATATTGAACGGCAAACTCATCCAATTTATGGTGATCTTGTAGTACTTGAATTGGCAATACACAGAGGTCGAGTTGATTTTTTACAAATATTTGCTTATGTTACAAGCGTTACGCATTCAGTACTTACGCCATTCACACGCTACAATCCTGATTTAGCTAAACATGTGGAGAGACCACATACGTTGCTAACGTACACAATGATAACGCGCCCAATAAATATAAATATTCAAACAAATAACATTCAACGATTAAAAACTGTGAGTTATTTACGTTCAAGTATGAGAATGGTGCAGGCAATACAATATTTACCCATGTCACCGCTTTTGAAATTAATTCTTCAACCAGAAATTGAAGCGTACAAATTACCAGATGTAACTAATTGCAAATCATATTCGCTTGTTACAAACGATAAATTAAATGCAAAACAATTGGAAGCCGTTTTACGAATCACTGAAACCGTTATCCAACGTGTGCCGAAAATTTCGATGATTCAAGGTCCACCGGGTACGGGAAAATCCAAAGTAATTGTTAATATTATTACGGAAATATTGTACGGCGCAAATCGATATAAAAATAAGAAACATCCGAGAATATTGGTGTGTGCACCGTCCAATGCAGCGATTGATGAGATTGTTTTGCGATTATTGACAATACGTGGAAATATTCAACCAAAAGAGAATCGCTTCCGTATGGTGAGACTTGGCCGTACCGACACAATGAATCATGGCGTGAGATCAATTTCCGTTACTGAATTAGCAAAACGTGACGTTGAAAGAACAATGATGGAGTATTCATCTACTGATAAATCATCATTGGAGAGTATTGAACTGGAAAAAAGTTTTTTACTCGGTCGTATAAATGCTGTGAAAGCGGAAATTGAATCGTCAACAATTATTGATTATAATTATAAACAACATTTAGGACGAAAACTCGCTGGCTTGAAAGTCAAATATGATTTTTTGAATAATCAAAATTCAAATAAAAAGTTCGATCGTAAATTATTGTCACGGCTTCAACACTCAGCAGAAAATACAATTTTAACTTGCGCTGATATTATAACGTGTACACTGTCTTCATGCTATACAAATCAAATGGAGGCACATTTTGGCGGTAATAAAGAGCGAATATCCGTGTGTATTGTTGATGAAGCAACACAGAGTATTGAAGCTGAAACGTTGATACCGTTAATGCTGGGTGTAATGACATTGGTATTGGTCGGTGATACAAATCAATTGCCAGCAACTGTTATATCACAACAGGCTAAACAACTTGGAATGGATCAATCATTATTTGCCCGATTGCAAAGTTCATTCGATGGCAATTCTGCTGACCCTGTTATCATGCTGGATGTGCAATATCGTATGACCTATCCCATTTCTTATTGGCCTAACAGGTATTTTTACGGCAATCGTTTGAAAAATTGTGTAAACATCAATCCTCTTCCTTTTCATTTTTACAAGATTCTCAATCTTGCATCAACTCAAGATAAAGATCGCTTTTCGAATACCAATGAAGCGACGTTCGTCGCTAATATTATTTTTACTATGATGACATATTCGAATTTAGAGAAATTGGATAACGCATTAAAAATTGGTATTATTACACCTTATAATAATCAGAGGACGCTTATAAATGCTAAACTTAAAGAACGGTGAGAATTTCATTTGAATTGAATTAGAATTAAAATGTCATTGTTGAGGAGATCATAATAAACCGGCAGAAATACTATAGGAGCTTTATAATTTTTTGATATGCAATATCATATACTTACTATTCCGGCCGCATATTGTATCAGTATTATTTAATATGGCAATTAAAAAGATTCACTCCGGAGTATTGCAAGAAGAAATTAGAGATTTAAAAGTTAAATGTAAATCGTACTATCAAGTTTTCGGATTTATTACGAACAAATATAAGTTTAGAGTGGTGTGATTTCATCAATGATCTTTTTTATTGTAACTCGTGTTTATTTCATTTTTTCTTTTTGTTTATATTTTTGTTATTTATTGTAGACTTGCCAATGTGCCAGATACATTACGAAAAAAAATTGTAACTGAAGTCAACACAGTTGACAGTTTTCAAGGTCAAGAGCGCGATGTTATTATTATGTCGTGTGTTCGAAGTAATGGAATTGGATTTTTGTCGGATCGTCAACGATTGTGTGTTGCATTAACACGTGCAAAACACAGTTTAATCATTTGTGGCAATTTCAAAACATTCGAGGTAATTAATTGGCACTTCTTTCAAATTAACTTTATACTGTTAGGTGAAATTAACAATAATATCATTGATTTTATTTATTTTTCTTGTTTGTGTAGAGAGATCCCATGTGGAATGCGCTATTATCAGACGCGCGTGGACGCGGTGTTTATTTCAACGTGGATTATAAGTGTGAACCGGAGGAATTGAAAAAACATGTTATAAAATAAAAATGAATAATAGAATTTTCATACAAATTTCATATTGTGATGATAAATCACAAAGTGGACAATGTTACTATACTGTTGAGATTGATTGTAAAATAGTGTATATTGATGCTGATTGATTGTTCGTATAGATAGCTGATAATTTTGTTACCAATTATTAAAATAGTATTTGAGCATAAATATCATAATTAAAATGAATAATATGCCATTAACTATACCAATGATCCAACAGCTAATATGTTTAGGGATATTTTGTTATTTACTTTTTGAATTTTTGTGTAACTTCATTCAATGAAACCGTTTACGTGCAGGAAACAGAAGAGGGATGTATTATCATTATCATTGAAATAAATATTTTTGTTAACGTTCATATAAATATTGAACAAGAATCATTTTTATTTATCAACCTCGTTTGTTTTAGTTGTCGAACAATTATTTTTGTGTTATCTTTTTCTTTATTTTTGTTATTTTTTTTTGATGTAATAAATGCAACTGAAGACTAGCCTCTTTCCTCACACACACACACACACACACACACTCGTAAACGCGCGCACACCCATGCATAGAGGCAATCACAATATATTTTCTATAGATTTAAAAAAAACCGTTTACAAAGTTTACATATATATATTTACATACATTTGATCCTTCCGAACGTGTGAAAATATTTACTCAATTACTTATTACTGTGTGTTTGTAATTGATCTTCACAGAAGAAAGCTGTAGAAGCATATACAATTCTATACTTATTATTACTCTTCTTTTTTCTTCACTTTTAGTATCGATTATTTTCCATATAGTCCAGTGACACTTTACTGTGTTCATTCGCAAAAATAACATGAGAATAGAAAAATGAAAATAAATAATTAAATCAAAAAAATAAATGCCACATGTTGAAAGTTGATATAAATTTTTCGTCTACGTTTTCAATGTCTTAATGAATATCATGAGAGAATACGTTCATATTATCTTATTAAATGTATAACTACTACTTGTATATAAACACGTTGTCAAATTATGTACGATAAGAATTTTTAATATTTGAGAGTGGCAGTTTGTATTTTTTCCTTATATGTATGATGAAAACGATATGGAATACAATGGGAGTTGTTAAAATGCGTGTGTTTGCTTCAGTTATTTTTTATATAAATATATAAAATTTATAATTATTTTTTTATATTATATTACAAAGGCAATGTGTGTTTCGTGGATTTCGCGTGTATTTTTGAAATACTTTCCGTTCACTTTTCATCTATAGAATCATGTATCATCAAACTGCCCACTATCTTACAATATAAAGAAGAATAAATATTAATGACTCATTAATTTCGTATCCCCCCCCCCCCCCATTAAATCTTTGCCTTAACAGATACTAATTAGAGTACGGTATCAATTAACATCTTATCAACATTTCCTGACATTTAAATTCGATACAAATGTCTGTCGGTATCCGTAATTGCTATTACAAGAAGAATTTTTACTTCTTTTTTTTTCTTACTTTTTCAATATAATGAATCCATATGAAATGTGAAAGTGGAAATATTTTGTTCTCTCATTTGATCGCAACGATCGTTTGTAAATGTCAAAAAATCAATTGCCAAAAGTAACTGATGTCATGAATACAATTTCAATTATCATTATGAGAATAAAAATATCGAGCCATCGGCTTAATTTTTGTGGCTTTGCTGAAGACATGGCAATTATTGGTGGTTTGCTCGTAGTTTCCACTGAAATGGTTAATGATAAATGAGATTAAAATGCTAGCGTATGTCTGTTCAAAATAATATTTATAATTACCTGGAGTTCTGAAACGCGGCGTCGAAGTAATTCTCATGATAGGATCATGTGGAATAGGCTTGAAAGGTGTTGGCGCCGGACTTGGAGAATTCCCATAGCATTGTCCTACGAAAAAACAAAAATATATAAAATAATTATGTATAAATTGTTAGGAGAAAAGAGAGAGGGAAAGTGAGTGTGAGTGTGTGTGTGTGTGTGTGTGTGTGTGAGAGAGAGAGAGAGAGAGAGAGAGAGAGAGAGAGATAGATAGATAGGTTTATTTATGCCCTGGCAAATTAGCCCTAGGGCAAGAAGACATAAGTACCATATAAAAAGTAAACAGAGAGAGAGAGAGAGAGAGAGAGAGAGAGAGAGAGATAGAAAGATGGAAATAAAAAATGCAGTGATATCTATTTTCTTTTGTTTTCATTAAATTATTATAATTGACAGCGGATAATGAAATATTGCCTTTTTTGTAAAGACGCATTCCCTCTCGTCGTGGATCAATATTACGAAGACAATGATCGCCTGCTTCCTTGATATAAATCTCTTCGTCATTGACGATGAGTCCGACAAAACATTCATTTGTGCCTGTATCATTTCTCTTTGTGTATGTATACATTACACCTTTTTCTTCCCATTGACCCAAGCACAAATATGTTCGTTCTAAAAATAAATATTATTCTTCATTAGACTGAGTGAATCACTCACGCATAACGATCATATAAACATACATACATATATACAAAAAATTATTAATACATTGTGTAATTATTGTGTATTTTAATTTTTTTTTTATTTATTATTTTTTTATTTTTCATTGTAATTCTACCTTCATACAATTCGCCGGATTCACAGTCGGTCACTTTGTAGTACATAATTTCTCTAGTATTGCAGTTGCTACTCAATTCGGCACACGTGCCTGGGAGATCAGTTATCCTTCCCATATAGTGGCCAGTGATGGGACACGGAGATTCCACCAATCGTTCTAGTCCTGTGTGACATGAATAAATACATTTTTTATATGAAAAATTCATAAGGATTTTATATATTTTTATTTTTTCTAAGAAAGAGAAAATAATAAATAGTTACGGGCTTGAGTCATCCAATCAGATTTATCCAAATTTGGATCGTCACATAAATATCGGGCGTAAACAGGACTCGATACCGTTCCTAGAATTCATTTAAATTTTATTCATTCATTCAACCATTCATCCATTAATTAATTAATCAATTTTAAATGTTTTAACCCTTTAAAGTATGGTGTGGCTTTTTAACGGCATTTTTATCATTTATTTTACTTTCCATCACATTCTTGGATGATAATAAAAACAAGTAATAATAGTTGATGTTGTATTTGAAATGCATTTGGGAGTTGTATTAGTCTATTCAAGTTAGTGAATTTCAAACTTAAGTGAAAATTGGAATATTCATAAAGAGAACAAAAATACGATTCGAATAAAAATCAGCTAATTAAATCATTCAATTAAGTAATAAAATGGTTCGGCATCATTTACGTATTTATATATCCTTTTATTTTTGTAATTAGCGTTCAAAAAAAAATTAATGTCTTACACCCTACTGTCTCAAGCAATTCGGTGAATAAAAATGTAACCTTTAATAATGGAACAGATTCAATCAATATATATGTAAATTTACCAATTTTAAACTCCAAAACATTTTCACTTCTTTGTCGCATCATGAGACACACATAGGCTTCCTGCTCACTGTAAAATAAAGGAGAAGCCAAAAATTATAAATCGTCATAATGTATTTGAATTAAATTCTTCCATTTTTATTCGTTAAATTTTTCTTACCAATGGTCTTTTGAGTAAACGACGTATCGCCCAGTCTCATCATTAGACTCAACAGTGACAAAAGTGTAACTGTGATAGCCATTAAGATCGTTGAAGGTCATGGTGCCTTTAACAATGAGTGATTCTTCCCACTCGCCTTGTGCCCATTTTGGATATCTACGAAAAATATAATAAATTAATACATAATATCTCTCTTTCTCCGGTCTTTCCATAATCTATCCAGTCATCTTTGTCTTATTGTCAAACTGAGAATTATTCTAACAACTTATTTAACGATTTAAATTTAAAATCGATGTATAGGTATATAAGTAAATAGATTCTTAGAATTTATGGATCGGTATAATTAATAGAAAGATACTAACGATGCTAAATGAGTTGTGACATAGTCAGGCATTCGTCGTTGATTTGTAGCTCTACTAAGAATTAAAGTTTCATAACCGTTCGTTGAATTTTTCAAATCTTGTGTGCAACTTGAGTCACTGCTAAAGGCCATATAAATTTTGCCCTTATTGTCTACATGGTACAACTGAAAATAAATGATGAAGAGACAAATAAATAATTGAAGAATCGTTATTTTTTCGTTTGTCGAATTAAAAAAAAACTTACGCCACAACGATACTGTGGTCGATATTCACCACCCACTCTAGTATCAAGAAGAGCGATGTATCGTGAATTATTCGACGCTGGCCAACTTCCCAAGCAATTGAATGTAATGTCTAAAATAATTTTTCAATGTATTTATATTAATTCTACTATTTCAATCAGTATTTATAGTAATTTAATTTGAAATATCATCATGAATATATTCAATGTGTCTAGGTATAATAAAAATATATATAGCAAAAGGATGCCCAAACGACAATCAATTTTTATTTTTTTGGTGGCATAAACATTCATGCATAAAAAACCATACAGAGTTTGACCAATATATTCAACAGTTGTTATTCGATTCAGGAGAAAATACTTAGCAAGTTGTACAGCTGTATATCTATGCAATTTATCAACAGAGGAAAATGCAATTGTCGATTGAAGATATGTAAAAGAAAACACATTGAAAACTTAAAAAATGACTTTATACATTTTATCGCATTAGTAAATTGTATAGAAAGCAAATGAACAATATATAAGTATTTAGTTTCCAATGTTGAAGTCATTAGAAATACATGTGGATGAAAATGAGCATGTGATTAATATGAAGAAAACAAAAATGATGGTTTTCAGAATGGAAGAAAAAAGGAAAATAGACGAAGAATAAGAATTTAAAAAAGAAAGAATAGAGATAGTAAATAATAATAGATATTTGGGGTACTGTCCTTTTGTGCTGAAAAAGCACAAAAGGACAGCGAACGCAACGTGGAGCATTCGCCAATGAGCAGGGAGAGCGATGAAAAAAAAAGAATGTATTTGATAGAATCATTAGAAAGGGCAGTAGTTTTATACGGGGTAGAAATATGGCGATGCGGGTGCCGAGAAAAAATGAAAAAAGTGCAGGCCCCATATTGTAAATTCACATTAGTGATGGCGCAAAATCCGCCGAGGTATACATGGAGAAGTGAAATAGGAGTAGGAGGAATATTCCTTCTATTTTATATAAAAATGACAATAAGAAGGAGAGGATGTAAATATATAGGGAGTATAGTGAAAATGGAAAATGAAAAGTGGCTGATAGTATTTATGAGAGAAAAAATGCGTGCGGTAATAAATGGAAGACCATTGAAATGGGGAGAAAGTTTGAGGAAGGTGCTTGGAGAAATGGAAGCAACTCAAGTATGTGAAGATGTATGCAATGGAATGAATGATTAAGAAGTGAATGAAAAAATAGCGAAAGGAGTAGAGGAGTGATGGAGAAGAGAACGCGAAAAAGAATGGAACAAAATTAAGAACTCAATGTATAATAATATTTACAAAGAGATTATACCAGATGAAGAAAGAGCAGAATATCTAAATATGAGAATGACTGATGAAAAAGATAGAGTTGGGTAAAGTTAGGATATGGAAATGTAGGAAAAAGGGAAAAAAAGGGTATAGGGATTGGTTGTGTAGACTGTGTGCAGGAGAAAAGGAAACGTTGAAGCATATATTTTCATATGGTGAAGCTATGAATGTACAAGAGGATAAGGTAAAGAAGGAGATAGTGGAGTGGAAGAGAGACAGAGTGATGAAGGAGAAATAAGAGATCTAATAATGAGCGAATTAAAAAATGGTATAAACTGTGCGGTGTGAAAAAACATAAGAAAGGTAGAGAATAGTGTTAGAGACAAAATAAAAAAGAAATAAGTGAGAAAAGAGAACATGCAGAATATGAGACAAGCGAAAGTTGATTAAGGGGCGAAGAATGAATGACAGAAAATAATAATATATTGGTGTAGAAAGATATGTAAAGAATAATGAATGCAAAAAAATGTAAAGAGTAATATAGCAATAAAAGAAGATAAGCAGTATAATAGAAATGAGAAAAAGAATGTCATGGAAAGTGCAATAACCTGAACAAAGGCGTGTAATTAAAACCTATAATAATAATAAGTATTTGATTTCTGATTAAATTGAAATTTGAAATTTGATGTGGCAATTGATGGTATTTCTCCAACTCAACATTACTATGTATTGCTTCAATATTTCTCAGCTTAATCACAGTTAAAAATCACGGTCATCATATTATTTTTATTACCGTATCATAACATTAGAAGATATATGATGGCATTAATGTCAATCTAATGTAATAACACTATTGTGAAAAATAATTCAGATTATTTTCAAATTAAATTCGATAACAGTTTCAGGTATTTTCAATTTATTTCGATATCATTATAACAATACAATCATAAGCGCAACATATAGTTTACTTGGAATTGTTTTTTCCGTATAAATTCTGGGCAATTACTGTGATAACTTTGGTGTGACGGTGATTCACGTTGACATGTTGTTCTTATAAATACTGAGAGATTCGAATTGAAAGGTCTATTTAGTGAAGCAGTCGGTATCGTATAAACTTCTGAAAAGACGTTCCGAAACCAAAAATCAACAATGAATTACCGTGAGTTCTTAATTTTAATTTTAATTTTATTTTATTGTATCATTTGATTGATAAACAAAATATTTAATCAAATATTTCTAGATTATTCGTTCGTATCTGCACTTATATTAGCTCTGAGTATTTCTAACTCAAACTCATTAAAGGACCGGTATGATGATAATATGAATCAGTTGGTATGGAATATAAGTGAATTACGTGAACATTTCTATCAGGTATATTGGATAATAATTCAATTTATGATTCTGCAAATTTATTTAACAAGAATGAAGAGTAATTCGACTTTATCTATTAACAAAACATAATGACAATAATAATAATGATTATTATTCTTATGATTATGATAATAATGATAATAATAATTTAATAATATTGCAGACCGCAGCGAGTACGCACAATAACAACTTTCTATCACATCTTCAACTCATGTATATTTGGCATTGGCCATAGCAGCATACGGCAATATTGGTGAGAGAAGAGAAAAGTTAAAGGAACCATAGATTTCGTCAGTGGATTGCGATCACACTTTGCAGAATATCCGACAACTCATCACGAATTTGAACGTATGTTTTTTAAATAATTAAAATTGAAGCAATTGGAATGACTCGTTGAACAAGTGTATTTGAATGATTGTTGAATGCTTTGAATGATACAAATGTTGAACTTTACATGGCCAATCAACTTTATCTTAATAAAAATTTTCATATAAGTGCCACTTTTATGGCATTATAAAAGAAAAAAAGGGGGGAAAAAGCACCTTCTTGTATTTTTATTTCGCCCATTAAAAGTAGAATTAAAAATTTTTATTTTATATATCGACTTATCATGTGTATCAATACCTTTTTCTAAGCTAAAAAATAATTATTAAAAAAGACCACGCCCGTAGTATGATAGATATGGTTTGTTTTATTTGGACTCCAAGTAGTTAATATTATAATCTCGGGTATATTTCAGTCGAAATTAGAAAAATTTGATTACAGTCGTTGTAATGAACCAGCTAGAATTGTGTGAGATCGTGAGAGTAACAATAAATTCATAAATATCGCAATTGCACGTAAATATATAAATTAATCTGTTTATGTCTTCAAGAAGATAATAGTCGAAAGCACTTCTCTATAGATTCTGGATAGTATTTTGCAAACTATTTTCCAAATAGGTAATAATATTTAGTTGAGCATTAAAAAATGGTAGATTGCCGCGAATAGTATGTAAAAAGTATTAAATAATTGAATACATTATATTTCTCGCCGTAATTTTAATGATCCTTCTTCGGTATTAATTATTAAGGATTGAAGGAAATTATGAAATTGACATTTTGCCGCCATGTAGTCAATATGAACTGCAACTGATTAGTGACGAAATTGTGCAATATGACGCAAGTCCGGAAACGTTATATTTTCCACGTTTACTGTCATTGAAATATGATTTTTCTCAAATCAGTTGATTGCATATTCGTGTTTCATTATTTTTTATCATTTGCAACAGGCGATATGAGTAGCGCAAATTTTATTTTATTTTATTTTATGATGATGAATACCATTTACTATAAAGACGTTTATGTGATTACATTCAGAGACAATTTGAGCGACATACCATTTCATCTTTCTAATAAGAAGGAAGTGACTATTCCAATGATGTGTAATATTGACGTTCCAATCATGTTTGAGTTCACAACTTTTCCTCACAAGATATCGAACTTTCATGTCAGGTATTGTAATGTTTCTTCGAAGAAATTGTTGTACTTGATCAAGTAATACAATGAATAATATTAAGGTGTAATTTCGCAACTGTTGATTTTTTCGTATCAAATAGCTGAACTCGAGCAATGGATTGAGTGTGTATATTATTTTCCCGAATAAAGTCAACGATTCAGGTGCAGTTACTGATAAGCTACACGAACTGAATCTTGTGAGTTTGAATGATATGTCGAAATAATGTCGAACTTTATATGACACAATAGAAAATTAAGATCTTCAATCAATGCTCCAAAACGTAAGTTGATTACAGTTAATAATACATTGAATTTTAAATTGAACGTTATATCAATCATTGCATTCACTCCTTTTGTTTCTCACACTCCTTATTTGCAAATAGAAATCAAAAATATGTGTGGAATTGTTGATTTTTCAAAAGTTACTCCGTAAAATAATATAGAAGTTTCGCCAATTTTGCAGAAAGCATCTCTTGAGATGAATGAAAGTGGAAGTGAAGGTGCTGCTATTAATTGTACATTTAAAGAAATTGATGATTCATTTATAATACAGTTTGTTTGCACAGAAAAATCTTGAAAAAATATGAAATAACAATTTTTTAAATACAGTAATATTGGTGGATTTTTCTTATACATAGGTCCATCAAATAGAATTAATGAACGCTTTATTGTTGCCGTTGTTTCAAATGTCAGTGGTACGCCATCGCTCTGGTCAAGAGAAAACGATATTCGGGTTGAGCCCACTCAATATAAACCCTCGAGCAATTTGAATTTTAAATATCTGGTGTCGAATCAGTGTTAATATTAATTGATTTTGTTCGTAGATAATGCATTGACATCAACAGCCAATGGGAGATTTCAAAGGTGACAAGAAAATAATATGCAAAATTCATGATATATTTTGCATTTTAATAACATATGCTGATAACATAAATATGTAAGAGATAGAAAAGGAATATATCAATGAGTGAAACTACTAAAAAAAATAAATTGTATTAGCATCTTTAGAAATCGAATAAATATAATGACATTTAAATAAATAACCTGTCTAATACTTTTCATCACATTTCATCATATTACTGGGTGATATGACATCATAATTGAAAGTCTATTCTTTTCCATTGCTCACTGTTTGTTTATCAAAATTCGATGTTTAATCATGAAAAGTTGTGCAAAGTTTATTCAGATATTTGTGATGAAAACTATGAGAACAAATTTTTGTACCGTGTAACATTCAAAAGATCCCAATTGATATTATAACATTCAAGTTTCAATTATGTTAAATATTAATTATTTATAGAGAACATTCCATCACCGATTGAGTAACATTTCTTATAGCTATAAAGCGATGAAAAGTAGAAGGAATTATTGATAAATAATGAAAAGAGATGCAGAGAAGAAAATAAAATTCACCGTCAACAATGCTCACTTTTATCCCCATTAGTTATCGTTCCATTTTCAATGATTGAATCCATCGTACCATGATTTTCAAATGAACATCTTTTAAACTGCAAACGAAATATTGAACCATCTGGACAATTATCCAAATTCGACGAGAAAGTATTACATTCAATTTTTTCTTCTGATCCATCATTAATATTGTATTTGAAATGATATTTTCCAGCGATCGGACAAAATTCATTTCTAATTGGTGTTCCACCAATTTCTTTTGTACCTGTGGGCAAATAAAATATCACCATTTATAGTTTCATCCTGGTAGCAAAAAAAAATTCATTTATAAATGAATAGCAGGTGTATAAACGGAAAAAACAATATAATGAAAGGTGTATAACATCTGTATACGATTATGGGGAAATTCTGGGAAAAGAAATGAACGTGACTGTATGAGATTACTATTATTCACTTTGGGCTTTCAATTTGATAGAGAGAAGTTTGGAAAGAGAGGGAAATTCTCGTATTTCAAATAGTCATAAATGTTTATGGCCCAAAATATATGAGAATACATGTGAAATAAATCACAGGATAAACTATTCAACGATCAACCAACTGAGTTGAATATTTGTGGGCATAATCGCGATGGAACTAAATAGAATTATCACGTTATCCGCGTCAATATATATTTATGTACAGCCGTCTTTGAACCGGAAGTAGGTGAAACTACACACAGCTGTCCTCCAACAATTCTTTTGTCTTCTTTTATTTTTTTTCTAAAATAGGTCTCGTGCTTCCTCCCACATATTCGTCGCCATCAAATTATTAAATCTCGCTATATATGTTGTCTCTCTGTGTTTTTTCTCATCGCCAATAAACACGCAAGCTCAGATATATTTGCGAGTGCGTGGGGTAACATTTTATGGGATTTCTCTATATGTTCCCACGGTGGCTTTTATCTAAATGTATGTATATATTATTCTTTACACATATTTGTGTATGATCCCAAGTGAAACCAGAGACACTTCCATACCTCCTTTTGGTTCGGTTTTTTTTAAACATAGATATTTTGGATATATAAGGATATGAAATTACGGGTGTTGATTGAACCTGAGGCGATTCACATATAAATATTTACTTGAATATCAGTAAGATGTTATAAAAAAAAAA